>CM077936.1:2496605-2526605 GCA_039797435.1 Crotalus adamanteus
TGAAAGCCAGCTGCGAGACTTTGGCCCAATCACCAGGAGACGGTGAGTTCTAGTCCCGCCTTAGGCCTGAAAGCCAGCTGCGAGACTTTGGCCCAATCACCAGGAGACGGTGAGCTCTAGTCCCGCCTTAGACATGAAAGCCAGTTGAGTGATTTTGGGCCAATCACCAGGAGACGGTGAGCTAGTCCCGCCTTAGGCATGAAAGACATTTGGGTGACTTGCGCCAATCACCAGAAGATGGTGAGTTCTAGTCCCGCCTTAGGCATAAAAGCCGGTTGGACGATTTTGGCCCAATCACCAGGTGACGGTGATTTCTAGTCCCGCCTTAGGCATGAAAGCCAGCTGCGAGACTTTGGCCCAATCACCAGGAGACGGTGAGTTCTAGTCCCGCCTTAGGCCTGAGAGCCAGCTGGGTGACTTTGGCCCAATCACCAGGAGACGGTGAGTTCTAGTCCCGCCTTAGGCCTGAGAGCCAGCTGGGTGACTTTGGCCCAATCACCAGGAGACGGTGAGTTCTAGTCCCGCCTTAGGCCTGAGAGCCAGCTGGGTGACTTTGGCCCAATCACCAGGAGACGGTGAGTTCTAGTCCCGCCTTAGGCCTGAGAGCCAGCTGGGTGACTTTGGCCCAATCACCAGGAGACGGTGAGTTCTAGTCCCGCCTTAGGCATAAAAGCCGGTTGGACGATTTTGGCCCAATCACCAGGTGACGGTGATTTCTAGTCCCGCCTTAGGCATGAAAGCCAGCTGCGAGACTTTGGCCCAATCACCAGGAGACGGTGAGTTCTAGTCCCGCCTTAGGCCTGAGAGCCAGCTGGGTGACTTTGGCCCAATCACCAGGAGACGGTGAGTTCTAGTCCCGCCTTAGGCCTGAGAGCCAGCTGGGTGACTTTGGCCCAATCACCAGGAGACGGTGAGTTCTAGTCCCGCCTTAGGCCTGAGAGCCAGCTGGGTGACTTTGGCCCAATCACCAGGAGACGGTGAGTTCTAGTCCCGCCTTAGGCCTGAGAGCCAGCTGGGTGACTTTGGCCCAATCACCAGGAGACGGTGAGTTCTAGTCCCGCCTTAGGCCTGAGAGCCAGCTGGGTGACTTTGGCCCAATCACCAGGAGACGGTGAGTTCTAGTCCCACCTTAGGCGTGAAAGCCAAAGAGGGTTTTCTTCTGTCCGTCTCAATCACAATTTGTGCCACGTCTTCGTTCCTTGACGCCATCCAGCGCCCCGTTTGGTGAAAGTCACAGGTCACAATTCCTTGCAAACAATCCTTCCCAACATTTTCGACTCACAACATCTGAACAAGCTTTGAATCGGGCAGTGCTTTGATTCCCACAACCTAGTGGACCTCAAACTAACCGGCCATGTTTTTTTTCCCCCCACAAGCTTCTCGGGTGATCTTAACCCCACTTTGTCAGTTTGTGCCCCAATGTTGGGCTTCTAAGGCATCTTAAAGGCCGGCGGACTTCAAGTCCCAGAATGCCCCCACGCTGACGGTGGGAATTCTGGGAGTTGAAGTCCACAAGGTTTCAACTCGCCGCTGGGGAATTCTGGGAGTCGAAGTCGGCAAGTTTTCAACTCGTCCAAGTTGGAAGACTCCTGGTTTAGAAGCCTGGCTGAAGTCCACCAACTGGTGGACTTCCATCTCCCAGAATTCCCCATCCAGCATGGGGCATTCTGTGAGAGAGCTGGAGAATTCTGGGAGTTGAAGTCCGCAAGTATTAAACTCGTCCAAGTTGGAAGACTCCTGGTTTAGAAGCCTGGCTGAAGTCCACCAACTGGTGGACTTCCATCTCCCAGAATTCCCCATCCAGCATGGGGGAGTTCTGGGAGAGAGCTGGGGAATTCTGGGAGTTGAAGTCCGCAGGTTTTCAACTTGTCCAAGTTTCAAGACTCCTGACTTAGAAGCTCAGCTGAAGTCCACCAACTTCATCTCCCAGAATTCCCCAGCCAGCATGGAGGCATTCTAGGAGAGAGCTGTGGAATTCTGGGAGTCGAAGTCCGCAAGTTTTAAATTTGTCCAAGTTTGAAGAAGCCTGACTTAGAAGCTCAGCTGATGCCCACCAACTGGTGGACTTCATCTCCCAGAATTCCCCATCCAGCATGGAGGGATTCTGGGAGAGAGCTGGGGAATTCTGGGAGATGGTCCACCAGTTGCCAAGTGTGCAGACCCCTGTTCTAAGGCAACAAGCCTTTGCTACGTCAGGAAGCATTCAGGGAAAGATTTTTGCCAATTGCCGAAAAATTCAGACGCTTCTGGCTGGGGCATTCTGGGAGTTGAAGTCCAGAAGCCTTAAAAGTGCAAAAGTTGGACATTCCTGTTTGAAAAATCGGATCCAAACTTTTGTCTTTTGTTCTTTGTTTTTTTCTTCTTCCCCGAAAAAAAGACTTTTTTAAAAAATGGAGAACTTGACGTCCTTGCCAACGGGAGGAAGCTAGGCTCGTATTTCATGCGGGGCCTCGAAATCTATTTTAATGTTTATAGATTAAATGTATTTTAAATGGATGTTGATGACAAAAAAAGGAAAAGGTCGCCAAGCTGGCCAGTGTCTCCACAGGATTTATTATGGCTTGAGAAGGTTCTCCAGCAAACAAGGATTTAAAGCGGTCCAACGTCGCCTCCTGGTGGGCAGAGAAGTAGCATTAAAAAAAAAAAAAAACAGGAGAAAAATATAGTCCTCGACTTACGGAATATAGAGGTACTTCTGGACGGTTCGTTTAGTGATGGCCAACGCTGTAAATTCTGTAAGGTTCCGCTGCTTGAGCAGGGGGCTGGGCTAGATGGCCTCCAAGGTCCCTTCCAACTTTGTTCTTCCGTGATTCTGGAAGGGCCTCCTGCTTGAGCAGGGGGCTGGACTAGATGACCTCCAAGGTCCCTTCCAACACTGTTCTTCTATGATTCTGGAAGGATCTCCTGCTTGAGCAGGGGGCTGGACTAGATGACCTCCGAGGTCCCTTCCAACTCTGTGACTCCATGATTCTGAAAGGATCTCCTGCTTGAGCAGGGGGTTGGACTGGATGACCTTCAGGGTCCCTTCCAACTCTTGTTATTCTATGGTTCTGTAAAGATCTGCTGCTTGAGCAGGGGGTTGGACTAGATGACCTCCAAGGTCCCTTCCAACTCTGTCATTCTGATTCTGTAACGGTCTCCTGCTCCAGCAGGGGGTTGGATTAGATGACCTCCAAGGTCCCACGGTCCTAAAATGGGCGAATCTGACGCGGTTTGTCTCCCGTCTTGCCCTCTCCAGCCTTCTTGTTTAGCTGCTGCTGCTCGACGTCCAAAAACAGGCAGTCCTCAACTTACGACAATTGAGCTCAGGAGTTATGTTGGTAAATGAGACATGAAGTGCTCCGTTGTCTGACGTTTCTTGCCCCTTTTGTGAAGTGAATCACTTCAGTTGTCAGAAACTCGCAAAAGGGGATCGCGTGACCCGCCGGGTCAGTTGCCAAAAATCTGAATTTTGGTCACGTGACCCCAGGGATGCTGCGACCGTCGTAAATACGAGTCGATTGCCAAGCGTCTGAATTTTGATCACGTGACTTTGGGACACTGCGACCGTCATAAATACGAGTCGGTTGCCGAGCGTCTGAATTTTGATCCTGTGACTTTGGGACGCTGCGACCGTCGTAAATACGAGTCAGTTGCCGAACATCTGAATTTTAATCATGTGACCCCAGGGACGCTGTGACGGTCGTAAATACGAATCGGTTGCCGAGCGTCTGAATTTTGATCACGTGGCTCCGGGACGCTACAACGGTTGTTAAGTGTGAAAAACGGTCCTTTCCGGTCCGGATCAAGTTTTGTCCATCCTAACAACCTGAAGGCAGGTGGACTTCGATGCCCAGAATTCCTCTTGCTCAGGGCTAGGCCACCTTGGCTCTTTTATGACTGGTGGACTTCAACTCCCAGAATTCCTGAGCCAGCATGGCTCAGCTTGGAAACCTCTCCCTTTCCCCCCAGCATGGCTGGCTCAGGAATTCTGGGAGTTGAAGTCCACCAGTCATAAAAGAGCCCAGGTGGCCTACCCTTGCTCTTGCTTGTCGGAAGGGTCCCTGTTTGGGTCAAAATAATATCACAGAGCAAATGTTTGGTTTTGTTTTTTTTTGGAACCTTACAAAATGGCGGCTCTCCAATCCATCACTTTTAAGATGGATCCTCCTAAAAAAAAAATATCTGAATATTTTTATTTTATTTGTTCTATCTCCCGTCTTACTCTTTCAGCGCTCCTAATTTAGCTGGGGGTGGGGGTGGGGGTGAATCCAAGACTTTCAGCGGTTAAATCTGAAGCTGAATTAAATTACGTCTGGTCCTTGGTTTACAATGGTCCGCTTAGCGACCGTTCCCAAGTTACAACGGCGTTGGAAAAAAAGGGACTCAGGACCCATTTTTCACGCTGGTGACCGTTGCAGCGTCCTGGGATCATGAGATGAAAATTCAGACACTGGGCAACCGACTCGCATTTAAGACGGTCGCAGCGTCCCGGGGTCACGAGATGAAAATTCAGACGCTGGGCAACCGACTCGTATTTACGACGGTCGCAGCGTCCCAGGGTCACGAGATGAAAATTCAGACGCTGGGCAACCGACTCGTATTTACGACGGTCGCAGCGTCCCGGGGTCACGAGATCAAAATTTAGACGCTGGGCAACCGACTCGTATTTACGACGGTCGCAGCGTCCTGGAGTCACGAAATCAAAATTCAGACGCTGGGCAACCGACTCGTATTTATGACGGTCGCAGTGCCTGACACCTCCCCCTTTTGTGACCTGCCGACAATGGGGAAGCAAAATTCACATCACAACCTGGTAACTGAGTTAAAAGCTGCCGCGATGTACTTATCAATGGTGGTAAGGGATCTGGCCAAAGGGGGGGGGGGGACAAATTCCCTTAACTGTCTCACATAGCGACATGGGGAAAGCCATGATTCACTTAACAACCAGGTTAGTAACTGAAGGACTGCAGGGATTCACTGAACGGTGGCGAGAAAAGTCGTAAAATGGGGCAAAATTGACTGAATTGCCTCCCTCCGGGCTTAATTGGCGGTCGTAAAGTCGAGGACTAGCTGGATGCCGTTCGGCTGTTACGAAAGACGGCACAAAACAACAGACCATACCAATCCAGGTTATGTACACTGTTGAATTAAATGACGGCTAGGTTGAACACACCAGTGTGTGTGTGTGTGTGTGTGTATTTGTGTGGAATTGCCATCAGGATTCGAACCCAGAACACCAAGGAATTGCAAGCAAACTTGTGGGCATCTGGGGAACAGATGGGATATATATATATTTTTAAACAAAAATCTGATTTTTGCACAGATCGCTAATGTCTGAAGATTGTTAGATAGGCTAGAATATTTTCTGAAGGAGCAATCAAAAGGCAGGGAGTCCTCAGACTTATGACAGTGCCCAGCCCAAATCGACTTACGACTTGAGTCCTGAAGTTACAGTCTGTGCATGTTGGCTTCTCGGCAACTCTGGATCATCTTTGCAATATATTTTATTTTTTCCCTCCCTGAAGAAACCGGCATTGACTTCCCATTTTCAAAATTCAAAAATAAGTAAGCGAACCCATTTTCTGAAAAAAAAAAAAAAGACAAACCCTGGATTCAATTAACGACGGGAGTGTTCGCTTAATGACCACAAAAAAAACCCCATTTGGATGAAATTGGATCCGATTTTAGGATGATCCCCTTTATAGGTATCAGGAGTGACGATGGTAATTGTCACGCTCGACGGTCGTAACTTGAGGACTATCAGTATGACGGGATTTTTCTGTCATTCCTGGCCCACTTGAGTTATGACTATAATTGCCAGTTTATAGTCGTAAGTCAAGGATGTGTATGATGAGAGGATTTGTTTTTCCTGTTATTCCTGGCCCACATGAGTTATGACTATAATTGCCACACTTAACGACGGTCGTTAATTCAAGGACTATGGGTATGAGAGGATTTCTTTCTCCTGTTGTGCCTGGTCCTCACGAGTGACTGTTAATTGCCACACTCGATGACGGTCGTAACTTGAGGCGTATCAATGTGACGATGGGATTTATCCAGTCCTGCCTTGTCCTCCCGAATGACTGTAATTGCCACACTCGATAACGGTTGTAACTTGAGGACTGTGAGGATTGGATTTATCCTGTCATGCCTGGTCCTCATGAGTGGCAACTGTAATTGACACACTCAATGACGGTTGTAACTTGAGGACTATCGGTGTGATGATGGGATTTTTCTGTCATTACTGCCCACTCGAGTTACGATTAATTGCCACACTCAATGAGTTGTAACTTGAGGACTATCATTATGACAATGGGATTTCTCCGGTCATGTCTGGTCCTCATGAGTGACTGTAATTGCCACTCAGTAACGGTCGTAACTTGAGGACTATCGGTGTGACGATGGGATTTTTCGGTCATTACTAGCCCACTCGAGTTACGACTAATTGCCACACTCAATGATAGTCGTAACTTGAGGACTATCATTATGACAATGGGATTTCTCCGGTCATGTCTGGTCCTCATGAGTGACTGTAATTGCCACTCAGTAACGGTCGTAACTTGAGGACTATCGGTGTGACAATGGGATTTTTCAGACGGTCGTAACTTGAGGACTCAGTATAATCATGGGATTTTTCTGTCATGACTGGTCCACTCGAGTTACAACTGTAATTGCCACACTTGATAACGGTCGTAACTTGAGGACTATCGGTGTGACGATGGGATTTATTCGGTCATACCTGGTCCTCACGAGTTACGACTATAAGTGCCACACTTGATGACGGTCGTAACTTGAGGATTATTGGTGTGATGATGGCATTTTTCTGTCATTACTGGCCCACTCGAGTTACGACTGCAATTGCCACACTCAATGACGGTCGTAACTTGAGGACTATCTGTATGACGATAGGATTTTCCTCCGTTGTGCCTGGCCCACACGTTTGTGTAAGTCACAATCCTTTCCAAGCAAAATTTGAGAGAAAGGCAGATTTTAGCCAGCGCACAAAAGCAAGGACGCACAATTATTAAAGTGTAACACAATTACCCCTTTGTTCGTCAAAAGATTCTTCCAGGTCAAACATCCCCTGTAACCAAAAATATTTTTTTTAAAAAAAAGGAATGTAATAATAATAATAATAAAGTTGGAAGGGACCTTAGAGGTCATCTAGTCCAATCCCCTGCTCAGGCAAGAAACCCTATACCATTTCAGACAAATGGCTGTCCAGTCTCTTCTTAAAAACTTCCAGTGCAGGCATAGGGATCCTCAAGTTACGGCCGAAATACGACGGTTGTGACTTTTGTGGGTTGTGAGAATTTTTTGTTGTTGACAGGACCCACATCAAACCGGCAACGTCGTAGCTGCCATTTCAGCTTTTTTTTTTTTTAACCTTGTGCAAAAAACAAAACAAAACCCCGGCCTATTTTCACAAACACACACTTTGTGCAGAATGTGTATATAAAAAAATGTTCACGGCAAAGTGCGGCCTTTTGGCCAAATAATTTAAACATCTACAGTTTTAATAAGGTGTAAATAAATACAATTATGAACAGCTTGGATCGACGGTCAAAGGCGCCTAGGTTAAAAGAGTTAAAATGCTCCCTCATTTCACAGTCACAAAATTGTGTTGTTTTTTTCGTGTCAGCGATGGGACTTCAAGCGACAAAGTGACGCCACTTCTAATGGAAAACGCACAGCCTTCGATAGAAATGGATTTAAAAAAGCAAATTATCCGTGTCGGCAACGGATTTGCTGTCTAAATTCATGTCTGCCGGGCAGGTGAAGGAAAACGAGGGGAAACTTCCCGATCTTTGGGAGAAAAACACACAATTTGTCTTTCGAAATTCACATTATCTGTGAAAAAGACAAAATCTGGAGTTGCCTCGGTGACGAAACGCTGGCGTGAACCGGCAAACCTCGATTCGTGGTCCCGAGGAAACCAAAATGAAATGAAATATAAAATGGGTTCCTTGGGGTGAGCCAACAAACCACACTTCGTGATCTTGAGGTAACCAAAATAAAATGAAAGGTTCCTTAGGGTGAGCGAACAAACCTCAATTCGTGGTCTTGAGGTTATCAAAATAAAATAAAATATAAAATAAGGGGATCCTTGGGGTGAATGAACAAGCCTCAATTCGTGGTCTTGAGGTAACCAAAATAAAATGAAAGGTTCCTTAGGATTTGAGCGAACAAACCTCGATTCGTGGTCTTGAGGAAACCAAAATAAAATGGAATATAAAATGGATTCCTTGGGGTGAGCCAACAAGCCACAATTCGTGATCTTGAGGTAACCAAAATAAAATGAAAGCTGCCTAAGGGTGAGCGAACAAACCTTGATTCATGGTCTTGAGGTAATCAAAATAAAATGAAATATAAAATAAGGGGATCCTTGGGGTGAATGAACAAGCCTCAATTCGTGGTCTTGAGGTAACCAAAATAAAATGAAAGGTTCCTTAGGATTTGAGCAAACAAACCTCGATTCGTGGTCTTGAGGAAACCAAAATAAAATGGAATATAAAATGGGTTCCTTGGGGTGAGCCAACAAGCCACAATTTGTGATCTTGAGGTAACCAAAATAAAATGAAAGATGCCATAGGGTGAGCGAACAAACCTCAATTTGTGGTCTTGAGGAAACCAAAATAAAATGAAATATAAAATGAGGGGATCCTTGGGGTGAGCAAACAAACCTCAATTCGTGGTCTTGAGGAAACAAACAACAATCTCTCTCTCTCCCCCCCCCCTTGGGGTGAACTAGCAAACCTCGATTCGTGGTCCTGAGGAATGCAAAATAAAATGAAATATAAAATGAGGAGTTCCTTGAGGTGAGCGAACAAACCTCGATTCGTGGATGTGCGGAAACCAAAATAAAATGAAATATAAAATGAGGGGTTCCTTGGGGTGAGCGAACAAACCTCGATTCGTGGATGTGCGGAAACCAAAATAAAATGAAATATAAAATGAGGGGTTCCTTGGGGTGAGCAAGCAAACCACAATTGGTGGTTTTGAGGTAACTAAAATAAAATGACAGGTTCCTTGGGGTGAGCGAACAAACCTCGATTCCTGGTTTTGAGGAAACAAACAATATATATATAAAATGAGAGATTCCTTGGGGTGAACAAACCTCAATTTGTGGTTGAGCGGAAACTAAAATAAAATGAAATATAAAATGAGAGGTTCCTTGGGGTGAGCAAACAAGCCACAATTCGTGGTCTTGAGGCAACCAAAATAAAATGAAAGGTTCCTTGGGGTGAGCGAACAAGCCTCAATTCGTGCTTGTGCGAAAACCCAAATAAAATAAAATATAAAATGAGGGGTTCCTTGGGGTGAACAAACCTCAATTCGTGGTTGTGCGGAAACCAAAATAAAATGAAATATAAAATGAGGGGTTCCTTGGGGTGAGCAAACAAACCACAATTCGTGGTCTTGAGGCAACCAAAATAAAATGAAAGGTTCCTTGGGGTGAGCGAACAAGCCTCAATTCGTGCTTGTGCGAAAACCCAAATAAAATAAAATATAAAATGAGGGGTTCCTTAGGGTGAGCGAACAAACCTCAATTCGCGGCCTTGAGGTAACCAAAAATAAACTAAAATGTAAAATGAGGGATCCCTGGTGCTCTCTGACTTGGCTTGCTTTCATTCAGACGTGTCCTTAAATATAAAATACAAGCGACTTTTTTTTTTTATCCCCCGCCAAGTTAAAATCTCAAGGCATTCTGGCCGCCGGGAAGGTGAGGCCGGGCGGAAGAGATGTAAAGTAGGAATTATATTCGCCATTTTTCCGTTTTCCTTTCGCCCGCAGCCACTTGGAGGTGGGGAACGATCCGTGCGGTCAAGGAGAGGAGCGAGGAGAGCTACGACGGGTTTCCTAAGCCTTCGACTGAGGCTTCCAGACGTAATCCCGGATCATGGTATAAACCACACCTGGAAGACAAAAATCACGACAAGAATAGCTTTGAAGAAGAGGCTGGACAGCCATTTGGTCTGAAGTGGTCGAGGGTTTCCGGTCTGAGCAGGGGGTTGGACTAGATGACCTCCAAGGTCCCTTCCAACTTTATTTTATTATTATTATTATAAATAACAAAATAAAGGAAGAAGGAAGGAAAAAAAGGAAGGAAGAGGAGGAGGAGGAGGAAGGACTGTGGGGGTCCCTGGTGCTCTCTGAGCTGGGTGGTTTCCTTGCAGACGTCTCATGACCCAACTAGGGAACATCATCAAGGTTAGAAGGAGGAGGAGGAGGAGGAGGAGGAAGGACTGTGGGGTCCTGGGTGCTCTCTGAGCTTGGCTGATTTCTTGCAGACGTTTCATGACCCAACTAGGGAACATCATCAGTGCTAGAAAGGAGGAGGGAGGAGAGAGGAGGGAGGAGAGAGAAGGGAGGAGGAGGAGGAGGAAAAAAAGACTGTGGGATCCTGGGTGCTCTCTGAGCTGGTTGCTTTTCCTTGCAGACGTCTCACGACCCAACTACGGAACGTCATCAAGGTTAGAAGGAGGGAGGAGGAGGAGGAAGGACTGTGGGGTCCTGGGTGCTCTCTGAGCTTGGCTGATTTCTTGCAGACGTTTCATGACCCAACTAGGGAACATCATCAGTGCTAGAAAGGAGGAGAGAGGAGGGAGGAGGAGGAGGAGGAGGAGGAAAAAAAGACTGTGGGATCCTGGGTGCTCTCTGAGCTGGTTGCTTTTCCTTGCAGACGTCTCACGACCCAACTAGGGAACGTCATCAGGGCTAGAAGGGAGGAGGAGGAGGAGACCACGTGGGGTCTCAAGTCCCTTTGTTCTGTGCCATTCTGACTTCGAACCGTCCCTAAGTGAACCGTTGTTCAGTCAGGGAAGAGCCGTCCTTTCCATCCCCCGGCCATCCCAGAGCCCCACAGCCGTTCCCCAAATACACACACACACACACACACACACACACGGTCCGCGCCCCCTCCCCGCCCCCCCAAAAAGGCCTGGGACTCACCGCAGACGATGCTGCCCACCACGAAGCCCTGGGCGGCCATGCGGGTGTGGATGAGGTGGATGGACATCTTGGTCTGGCCCCGGTGCTTCAGCCGGTAGATGCCGTAGGCTGCCACGCTGAAGAAGCCCGCCAGGCCTGGCGGAGGAAGGGAGAGAGGGAGAGAGAAAGGCCGTCAGTGCCCTGGCCGGAAGCGGCGGGGAGAGGGAGAGGGGAGGGATAAATAAGGGAGGGAGGGAGAGAGAGGGCCGTCAGTGCTCTGGCCAGAAGTGGCAGAGAGGGAGAGGGAGGGAGGGAGGGAGAGGCCGTCAGTGCCCTCGCCGGAAGCGGCGGGAGAGGGAGAGGGGAGGGATAAATAAGGGAGGGAGGGAGAGAGAGGGCCGTCAGTGCTCTGGCCAGAAGTGGCAGAGAGGGAGAGGGAGGGAGGGAGGGAGAGGCCGTCAGTGCCCTGGCCGGAAGCGGCGGGAGAGGGAGAGGGGAGGGATAAATAAGGGAGGGAGGGAGAGAGAGGGCCGTCAGTGCTCTGGCCAGAAGTGGCAGAGAGGGAGAGGGAGGGAGGGAGGGAGAGGCCGTCAGTGCCCTCGCCGGAAGCGGCGGGAGAGGGAGAGGGGAGGGATAAATAAGGGAGGGAGGGAGAGAGAGGGCCGTCAGTGCTCTGGCCAGAAGTGGCAGAGAGGGAGAGGGAGGGAGGGAGGGAGAGGCCGTCAGTGCCCTGGCCGGAAGCGGCGGGAGAGGGAGAGGGGAGGGATAAATAAGGGAGGGAGGGAGAGAGAGGGCGTCAGTGCTCTGGCCAGAAGTGGCAGAGAGGGAGAGGGAGGGAGGGAGGGAGGGAGAGGCCGTCAGTGCCCTGGCCGGAAGCGGCGGAGAGGGGAGGGATAAATAAGGGAGGGAGGGAGAGAGAGGGCCGTCAGTGCTCTGGCCAGAAGTGGCAGAGAGGGAGAGGGAGGGAGGGAGAGAGAGGCCGTCAGTGCCCTGGCCGGAAGCGGCGGAGAGAGGGAGAGGGATAAATAAGGGAGGGAGGGAGAGAGAGGGCCGTCAGTGCTCTAGCCAGAAGTGGCAGAGAGGGAGAGGGAGGGAGGGAGGGAGGGAGAGGCCGTCAGTGCCCTGGCCGGAAGCGGCGGGGAGAGGGAGAGGGATAAATAAGGGAGGGAGGGAGAGAGAGGGCCGTCAGTGCTCTGGCCAGAAGTGGCAGAGGGAGGGAAGGAGGGAGGGAGGGAGGGAGAGGCCGTCAGTGCCCTGGCCGGAAGCGGCGGAGAGAGGGAGAGGGATAAATAAGGGAGGGAGGGAGAGAGAGGGCCGTCAGTGCTCTAGCCAGAAGTGGCAGAGAGGGAGAGGGAGGGAGGGAGGGAGAGGCCGTCAGTGCCCTCGCCGGAAGCGGCGGGGAGAGGGAGAGGGGAGGGATAAATAAGGGAGGGAGGGAGAGAGAGGGCCGTCAGTGCTCTGGCCAGAAGTGGCAGAGAGGGAGAGGGAGGGAGGGAGGGAGGGAGGGAGAGGCCGTCAGTGCCCTGGCTGGAAGCGGCGGAGAGAGGGAGAGGGGAGGGATAAATAAGGGAGGGAGAGAGAGGGAGAGGCTGTCAGTGCCCTGGCCGGAAGCGGCGGAGAGAGGGAGAGGGGAGGGATAAATAAGGGAGGGAGGGAGGGAGGAAGGAAAAGAGGAAATGTGTGCAGATGAAAAAAAATGAAGGAAGGCAGAAAGGAAGGGAGGGAGGGAGGGCGGGAGGGGTGGGGGAGGAAGGGAGAGAGGGAAGGAGGGATAAATAAGAAATGATGGGAGGAAGGGAGGAAATAATGAAAGAAGGGAGGGAGGGAGGGAGAAAGGGATAAGGAAGGAAGGAACGAAGGAAGGGGGTAGGGGAGGAAGGGAGAGACGGAGGGAGGAAGAGACGTGCAGAGGAGGGAGGGATAAATAAGGGAGTAGGGAATAATGAAAGGGAGGAAGGAAGAAAAGAAGGGGGTAGGGGAGGAAGGGAGAGACGGAGGAAGAGACAGTGTGGAGAAGGAGGGAGGGATAAATAAGAAATGAAGGGAGTAGGAGAGGGAGGGAGACAGAGGGAGGTGGAATGGAAGGATAAATAAGGAAGGACAGGAGATGGGGAGGGAATAATGAAAGAAGGGATCAAGGGAGGGAGGGACGGAGAAAGAAAGGGAGAAGGAAGGAAGGGGGTAGGGGAGGCGAGGGAGGAAGAATGTAGGGGAGGGAGGCAGAAAGGAAAGGAGGGAGGGATAAATAAGGAAGGAAGGGGAGAAAGGGAGAGAAGGAAGGAGGAAGGGATAGTGTGGAGAAGGAGGGAGGAAGAGGGGGATAAATAAGGGAGGGAGGGAGAAAGAAGGAGAAGGAAAGAAGGAAGGAGAGGAGGAAGGAAATGTGTGGAGAGGAAAAATGAAGGAAGAAATGGGAGGGGAGGGAGGCAGAGAGAAAGGGAGGGAGGGATAAGGAAAGAAGGAAGGGGTAGGGGAGGAAGCGAGGGAGGGAGAAATAAGGAAGAGGGGAGAGAAGGAGAGAGAGGAAGGAAATGTGTGGAGAGGAAAAAAGGAAGGAAGGAAGGAAGGAAGGAAGGAAGGAAGGAAGGAAGGAAGGAAGGAAGGAAGAAAAGAAGGAAGGTGTATGGAGAAGAGGAGGTGGAGGAAGGACGGACAGACAGCCAAGGCTTATGCAAAACAGATTTTGTGAATCTGATCATAACTTTGCTCCCCAACCTGGGAGACCCCCAACCGCATCGGCTCCCTCAACCCCACCAATGACTTCTGAAATACAGGTGGTCCTCAACTTTACGACCGTGTGTGCGACTTGCTTAACGACCTCCGCAGAAAGGTCGTTTAAAAAAAAAAAAAACTATCCGGTCCCCGATTGTGGTCATTAAGTGGAGGACCACCTGAATAGGGCAGGGTCTCTCAAGACTGGCCCTTGTGGGGAATTATGGGAGTTGGAGTCCAAGGGGTCATGGTTCGAGACACCATTGGGTGGGCTCCGAGGAACCGGCGGGCGGAAGACGGACTTACCGATCGGGACGAAGGGCATTTCTTTCGATTTCCGGAGCAGCTTCGAAGTCGACGTTTCGTCGTAAACCGGGAAGACTTTTTCCGAAGGGGAGGCCATGGTCGCTGTGAGGAACGAAACCCACAAAAAGGTTACATAGGAGGGGGAAAAAAAAGAAGAAAAAGTTTTCAAAAATACAGATGGTCCTCCACTGACGACGGTTCGCTTAGTGACTGTCCGAAGTCCCAACGGCGGTGAAAAAGTGAGCTGCCCCCAGTCCTCACGGACACGAGGGAAGTCCTCCACTGACGATTCGCTTAGTGACTGTCCGAAGTGACAATGGCCATGAAAAAAGCGAGCCGCCCACAGTCCTCCTACTTACGAGGGTCGCAGCGTCCTCACGGACATGTATGAGAGCAGTCCTCCCACTTACAACCGGTTGTGAAAAAAGTGGGCTGCCCCCAGCCCTCCCACTTACGAGCATCGCAGTATCTTCACAGATCCAGCGGCGGGCAGTCGTTTTGCGACCACAAAGGCACCCAAAATGTCTGTTATTGTGAGATATAAGGGCGTTTTGTCCTCCCAATTTGACCACCTTTCTTGACACGGTTCTTAAGTGAATCGCTGCCCTCGTTAAGTTACAGGCACATATGAGGGCCATCCTCCACTTACGACCGTCCGTTTAGTGACCGGTTGCGAAAAAAGTGAGCTGTCCCCAGTCCCCCCATTTATGAACGTCGCAGTATCCTCACAGACCCAGCGGCGGGCAGTCGTTTTGCGACCACAAAGGCACCTGAAATTTCTGTCAAATGAGACATCTTTTGAAGTGATGAAGAGCCTCTTGCCCCATTTGGCCACCTTTCTTGACAAGGTTCTTAAGTGAATCACTGCCGTTATTAAATTACGGGCATATATGAGGGCCATCCTCCACTTACGACCGTCTGTTTAGTGACCAGTCGTGAAAAAAATTGAGCTGCCCCCAGTCCTCCCACTTACGAGCATCACAGTATCCTCACAGGGACATATGAAGGCAGTGCTCAACTTACAACCGTCCGTTTAGTGACCGGTGGTGAAAAAAGTGAGCTGTCTCCAGTCCTCCCACTTACGAGGGTTACAGCGTCCTCACCGGCACATATGAGGGCAGTCCTCCCACTTACGACCATCCGTTCAGTGACCGGTCGTGAAAATAGTGAGCTGCCCCGTCCTCCCACTTACAAGGGTCGCAGCGTCCTCACAGACACTTGAGAGCAGTCCTCGACTTACAACCATCTGTTTAGTAACTGGTCGTGAAAAAAGTGAGCTGCCCCAGTCCTCCCACTTATGAGGTCGCAGCTTCCTCAAGGACACGAGGGCAGTCCTCAACTTATGATGGTTCACTTAATGACCGTCCAAAGACAACGGCCGTGAAAAAAGTGAGCTGCCCCCAGTCCTCCCACTTACGAGGGTCACAGCGTCCTCACAGGCACATATGAGGGCAGTCCTCCACTTACGACCATCCATTCAGTGACCGGTCGTGAAAAAAGTGAGCTGCCCTCCCATTTACGAGGGTCGAAGCATCCTCATGGTCACATATGAGGGCAGTCCTCCACTTATGACCATCCATTCAGTGACCAGTCGTGAAAAAAGTGAGCTGCCCCGTCCTTCCACTTATGAGGTCGCAGCGTCAAGGACACATGAGGGCAGTCCTCGACTTATGATGATTCACTTAATGACCGTCCAAAGACACAATGGCCGTGAAAAAAGCGAGCTGCCCCCAGTCCTCCCATTTACGAGGGTCGAAGCATCCTCACGGGCACATATGAGGGCAGTCCTCCACTTACGACCGTCCATTTAGTGACCGGTCATGAAAAAAGTGGGCTGCCCCGTCCTCCCACTTACAAGGGTCGCAGCGTCCTCACGGACACTTGAGAGCAGTCCTCGACTTACAACCATCTGTTTAGTAACTGGTCATGAAAAAAGTGAGCTGCCCCGTCCTTCCACTTATGAGGTCGCAGCGTCCTCAAGGACACATGAGGGCAGTCCTCGACTTATGATGGTTCACTTAATGACCGTCCAAAGACACAATGGCCGTGAAAAAAGTGAGCTGTCTCCAGTCCTCCCACTTACGAGGGTTACAGCGTCCTCACCGGCACATATGAGGGCAGTCCTCCCACTTACGACCATCCGTTCAGTGACCGGTCGTGAAAATAGTGAGCTGCCCCGTCCTCCCACTTACAAGGGTCACAGCGTCCTCACAGGCACATATGAGGGCAGTCCTCCACTTACGACCATCCATTCAGTGACCGGTCGTGAAAAAAGTGAGCTGCCCTCCCATTTACGAGGGTCGAAGCATCCTCATGGTCACATATGAGGGCAGTCCTCCACTTATGACCATCCATTCAGTGACCAGTCGTGAAAAAAGTGAGCTGCCCCGTCCTTCCACTTATGAGGTCGCAGCGTCCTCAAGGACACATGAGGGCAGTCCTCGACTTATGATGGTTCACTTAATGACCGTCCAAAGACACAATGGCCGTGAAAAAAGCGAGCTGCCCCCAGTCCTCCCATTTACGAGGGTCGAAGCATCCTCACGGGCACATATGAGGGCAGTCCTCCACTTACGACCGTCCATTTAGTGACCGGTCATGAAAAAAGTGGGCTGCCCCAGTCCTCCCACTTACGAGCGTCGCAGTATCCTCACAGACCCAGCCACGGGAAATCGTTTTACGACCACAATGGCGCCTAAAATTTCTGTCACTGAGATATTGGCGAAGGACGTTTTGCCCCCCCCCATTTGACAACTTTTCTTCCCATGGTTCTTAACTGAATCACTGCCGTCGTTAAGCTAGTCACACGGTCGTTAAGGGAGTCGGGTTTCCCGCTGATCTGAAGCTCGCCCCCCCCAAAAAAAGATAACAAAAGATTGCATGATCTTGGCACACAGCGACCGCCGTAAATACGATTCAGCGGCCAAGCGTCTGAATTGCGGTCATAACCCCGAGGACTCCCTGTGAAACCGGCAAAATACAACCGGTTGATGCAGGAAACTTTCCCAAAAAAGGAACAAGACCAAAAAATCTTGTTTGTGCTTCACTTCCTGCCACGATTTCCGTTCCTAATTTCATCAGAGTCTATCTCAGCCGGAGGCATTGCGTCATTCTGCAAAATTGTTTCAGTAAATCTCTCCCTTGCCTGGCTTGTGACTTGTATGACTCTTTGCAAAGTTGTTGTGCAAACTTTAAAAAGGAAAAAAAATTCACCTTGCCACTTTCCTTGACTTAATTCCTTTAAAAAAAAAAAAAAAAATTCAACCCGGATTTTCAATAGAAGCATTCCTTTGGAAATTAAAAAAAAAAAAGAGGATTTTAATCAAATCAAGCAAGAAATAAGTAGAAAGAAGGAGGGAAATTAACCAGCGGAACAGCTTGCCACAAGAGGTGGGTTTGACAAGACTGGAGGTTTTTCCAGAAAAGATGGGACAGGCATTAGTCTGGAATGGCAGAGGGTCTCCTGCTAGAGCAGGGGGGCTGGAATAGATGACCTCCAAGGTCCCTTCCAAGGGCCTCAAAAAGGGGTTGGACTAGATGACCTCCAAGGTTATTTCCAACCCTTTCTATGATTCTGGACGGGTCTCTTCCTCGAGCAGGGGGTTGGACTAGATGACCTCCAAGGTCCCTTCCAACCTTGTTACTCTATGATTCTGTAAGGATCTCTTGCTTGAGCAGGGGGCTGGACTAGATGACCTTCAAGGTCCCTTCCAACCCTGTTATTCTGAAGCATTCAGATGCCTCCCAACTGGGGGGGGGGTGATCTCAGGAAGTCCTCGACTTACAACCACAACTGACCCTCATATTTCTGTCGTTAAGTGAGGCACTTGTGAGGCGGGTTTTGCCCCAATGGACACCTTTTTTTCTTCCACCCTTATGAGATGAATCTATGCCAGGGGCCTCCAAACATGGCCCCTTTTATGACTGGTGGACTTCAACTCCCAGAATTCCTCAGCCAGCGTGCCTGGCTGAGGAATTCTGGGAGTTGAAGTCTCACCAGTCATAAAAGGGCCAAGTTTGAAGACCCCTGAGAGTCTGGATCTAAGCCTGCAGTTTCATCAAAATGGCCGACTGAGGCATTCTGGGAGTTGAAGTCCACCAGTCATCAAAGGGCCAAGTTTGAAGACCCCTGAGAGTCTCGATCCAAGCCTGCAGTTTCATCAAAATGGCTGACTGAGGAATTCTGGGAGTTGAAGTCCCACAAGTCATAAAAGGGCCAAGTTGGAAGACCTCTGAAAGTCTGGATCCAAGCCTGCAGTTTCATCAAAATGGCGGACGGAGGAATTCTGGGAGTTGAAGTCCACAAGGGCCACGTTTGCTAGCACAGGGAGCCTTTGACTTACGGCCAGAACGGGAGCCCAAAATTTAGGTCGCTAAGTGAGACATTTGTCCTAAATGAGTTTTGTCCCTTTTTTACGACCTTTCCCGTCAGAGTTATTAAGAGAATCACTCCCGCCATTAACTTAGTAACCCGGTTATTAAGTGAATCTGGGCTCCCCCCCCCTCGACTTTGCTTGTCAGACGGTCGCAAAAGGGGATCACGTGACCCCGGGACCGTCGTAAATGTGAGTCAGTGGCCAAGTTGGTTTGAATCTGGATCACGTGACCTTGGGGACGGCTGCAAAGGTCGTCAGGGTGAAACAACGGTTCTAAGTCCCTTTTTCCAATGCCCTTGTGATTCTGAACGGTCGCTAAATGAATCGTTGTAAGTTGAGGACTACAAGAAGACCAGCTAGGCTTCGCTAGGCCAAAACTGGACAACAAGGTGGGCACAACCAATGCCAGGATGAGAAGAAATTTGTTTCGAGAAAGCACAACTAATCTGTTCACAATTATTTTTTGGGAAAAGGAGGGTGGGAAGCATGCTTTCCAGGAGATTGACAGCTGTCAATATACTTAAAGCAATTGGCAGAGGAAGCAGAGCTGAAGGTCCGTGGCAACTTAGCCGTATTTGGAACGCAATTAATAATGTTTCCAATTGCAATTGTAATTGTTTCTGCATTTATCCTTCTTTTTTAGGTTTTGCAAGCTGCCCAGAGTGGCAATAGAGTAGATAGATAGATAGATAGATAGATAGATAGATAGATAGATAGATAGATAGATAGATAGATAGATAGATAGATAGATAGATAGTGGATAGAGATAGATACAATGTAGATAGATGGATGGATGGATGGATGGATATTGATAGATGTAGATAGATGTATATATGTATGTATGTATGGATAGATAAATATTGATAAATAGATGTAGATGAATAGATGGATGGATGGATAAGACAGATGGATAGTGGAGAGATAGATTAATGTATATATGTATATATAAAAGCTGTATTAAATTGACACAAATATACATATAATTTAAATTAGATATATAGATTAAATTTAAATGTATACATATATTGATTAAATTTCAATTACACAGAAACACACACAGATATGGTTTAAATTATACAGTATTGATTAAAGTTTTATATCTCTATGTATACCGTATTGATTAAATGTAGCTATGACACTGATTTATGGAATTCAATTTACGTATAAGGTGATTTGTGAAGTTTAAATTTATATACATTGATTTATTAAATTTCATATAAATGTGTGTGTGTAGGTGGGTACACACAAATACATATAACGTATTAAATTTAAATTACATATATAGTACTGGCTTCTTCCACTGACTGATTAAATTTAAATTTTAGATAGATAGAGTTAATGGATGTATTAAATTGATACGCCACCCCTCTGAGGAAGTAGGGTAGCTTACAAAAAGTATAAAAAATAAATATCAAAAGAACTAAAATTACAATTGCACAATTTCTGTAGGAAGTTACACTGCCCTTCCCACTTAACTGACCTTGGGTACTTTTTACAACATGTAACACACAAAGTCAGACACTCATGTCTGTGTGCCTGTGTGTGCATGCATTTGGGTAGGGTTGTTTGATCGAATTGAAAATCATATAATATAGCTTATTTTATATCAATATCTATAAATATTTTATAAAAATATATGTATATGTGTGTGTGTATTTATATCTAGATATGTATATCTATCTATATCTATATATCTATCTATATAGATAATACATAACATATGTACATATATCTATATAGATAATACATATGTACATATATCTATATCAGTGGTTCTCAACCTGTGGGTGGGGACCCCATTTGGGGTCGAACGACCATTTCACGGGGGTCGCCAAACAACGCAGTGCGCCATTTCCCCCCCCCCCTTTTCCTTAGCTGTGCTCCTCCCTTTTATTCTATTGGCTTTTGAAAGCCAATAGAATAGACTCTCTTGAATAGACTCTAATTCTATTGGCTTTCCAAAGCCAATAGGAATTGTCCAGGCTGTCTCTGCCCTGCTGAGCCCGTCAAAAGTCCCATTCTGCAAATGGTGCTGCACCAGTTGAGGAGTCCTCGACTTACGACCAGTTGGGGGTCGCGGCATTAAAAAGGTTGAGAACCACTGGAATAGACTCTCTTGAATAGAGTCTCATTCTATTGGCTTTCCAAAGCCAATAGGAATGGTCCAGGCTGTCTCTGCCCTGCTGAGCCCGCCAAAAGTCCCATTCTGCAAACGGTGCTGCACCCGTTGAGTAGTCCTCGACTTACGACCGGTTGAGTAGTCCTCGACTTACGACCGGTTGGGGGTCGCGGCATTAAAAAGGTTGAGAACCACTGATCTATATCTATCTATATCTATCTAGATAATACATATGTACATATATCTATATCTATATATCGATATATATCTATATATCTATTATATCTATATCTGTACCTATATCTATCTAAATAATACATATGTACATATATCTGTATCTATATATTGATATATATAGATATCTATACCTATACCTATATCTATCTATATATATATATGTACATATGTTATGTATGTGTATATTAATATGGTATATATATGATTTTAAACACACAATTATTAAACAACCCTATGCAGATTGTAATTTCTAAATTATAGAAATCACAGCCATTTGTCTGAAACGGTAGAGTGTCTCCTGCCTGAGCAGCGGGTTGGACTAGATGACCTCCAAGATCCCTTCCAACTTTATTATTAATAATAGTAATAATAGTAATAATAATAATAAATATTAATAGAAGAGCTCAGGATCCCACCATTGGAGGGGAGGAGGAAGTTGACCTCCCCCTGCTCCCCCGCCCCCAAATCCTGACCAGAGGCCCAGATACGTTTTTCCCTCCAGACCCGTGTCGGGCCAAGACCCGACACGCAAGACCCGGGAGCGTTCCCACGACCCCCCCTTGACCCGCCTTCTGCCCCAAAGCCGCTCCAAAAAAGGAAAAGGAAAAAAAAAAAAAAAGCAGGCCGGATCTCTCAGCACAGCCCGGCCTGTCCTTGGACCCGCGGCCGGGGATGATGGGAACAGCAACCCCCCCCATACACACTAGCTGGGGATGATGGGAGGGGTAGTCCCATTTCCCGCCGGCCCCGGGGAAAACGGCCGGAGAGCTGCCGCGCGGCCTTTGCCGGGCTCGTCTCGGCCCTCCCCGACACTCACCTCTGCGTATCTTCCGCGCTTCCTTCTCGTTCGCCGGCCGGCTTTCTAATCGAGGCGGGCTGAAGCAGGCCCGTGTCTTTCAACGTCAGTCCCCGCCCTCCGAAGCGGTGACGCACTTCCGCTTCGCTAACCCCGCCCCTTCCACTCTGGGCCTCGCCTTTCTTTCTTCTGAGGGCCTTGAACCAGGGGGAGTCTTCCAACTGGGCCCTTGTGTGACTGGTGGACTTCAACTCCCAGAATTCCTCAGCCAGGCACGCCGGCCGAGGAAGTCTGGGAGTTGAAGTCCACGAGTCATGAAAGAGCCTTGAAGGTTGCGACGCTCCCAGAAAGCCTTTCGGCCCTCAGGTGATTGTCGGTTGGGTTTTTTTTTAACCCGCTTCCCCGCCCCGGCTCGCTGACGTCATAGCGGCCGCCGGCCAATCGGACGGCGACTTTGGCTGCCATGGTGACCGGGTTGCCAAGGAGACCGGAACGTGGAATGTGAGGCGATTGAGGCCCTTTTTTTCCCGCTTTTTTTTTTTTTTAATCCAACGTGGGTTCACACGACACGCAAAAAAAAGACCAAAAAGCGTGTCAAGGAGGAGATTGATCAGGGTTCTCCCACCGTTCTCTGACCCATGCAAAAGGGGGAGAAAAAAAAAACACGGAGGAAAGCGGAATTCACCTTGATACGTGTCTGTGGAGGCTCCCTGGGTTGTGTGAACGCAGCCTTGGGTGCTTAATGCGTGTAGGGGGAACCCAGAAGTGGGTCAGGCTCCTTGCTGGGTTCAGATAGTTGTGTGAATACCAAAGGGGAAGGTGGTTCAGAAAATAGACTGGAGGAAATGCTTGAGCAGGGGGCTGGACTAGATGACCTCCGAAGTCCCTTCCAACTCTGATTTTCCATGATTCTATAAGGGTCTTCTCCTTCACCAGGGGGTTGGACTAAAAGACCTATAAGGTCCCTTTCAGTTCTGTTCTATTATGATTCTGTAAGGATCTCCTGCTCGAGCAGGGGGTTGACTAGATGACCTCCAAGGTCCCTTCCAACTATTCTATTCTATATTCCGTTATTCTATTCTGTTCTGTTCTGTTCTATTATTTTCTGTTCTTCTATTCTATTCTGTTCTGTTCTGTTCTATTCTTCTATTATTTTCTGTTATTCTATTCTATTATTTTCTGTTATTCTATTCTATTCTATTCTATTTTCCATTCCATTTTATTTTCCGTTATTCTATTCTATTCTATTCTTCTATTCTGTTCTGTTCTATTCTATTCTTCTATTATTTTTTGTTCTTCTGTTATTTTCTGTTCTTCTATTTTCTGTTCTGTTCTATTCTATTCTTCTATTATTTTCTGTTATTCTATTCTATTCTATTCTACTCTACTCTATTCTATTCTATTCTATTCTATTATTTTCCGTTATTCTATTCTATTCTATTCTATTCTATTCTATTCTATTCTATTCTATTCTATTCTATTCTATTATTTTCTGTTATTCTATTCTATTCTGTTCTGTTCTATTCTTCTATTATTTTCTGTTATTCTATTCTATTATTTTCTGTTATTCTATTCTATTCTGTTCTGTTCTATTCTTCTATTATTTTCTGTTATTCTATTCTGTTCTATTCTATTCTTCTATTATTTTCTGTTATTCTATTCTATTCTATTTTCCATTCTATTTTATTTTCCGTTATTCTGTTCTATTATTTTCCGTTATTCTATTCTATTCTCTTATTTTTCGTTATTCTATTCTATTCTACTATTCTATTCTATTCGTCTATTATTTTCTGTTATTCTATTCTATTCTCTTATTTTCTATTATTCTATTCTATTCTCTTATTTTCTATTATTCTATTCTATTCTATTCCGTTATTCTATTCTATTCTATTCTATTTTCCATTCTATTTTATTTTCTGTTCTTCTATTCTATTCTATTCTATTCTATTCTATTCTATTCTATTCTTGCCTGCCACGCTGGAAGCGGGCTAAAAAGTCCAAGGAAGTGTTCTTTTCCCCACCGTTTCACCAGTCAAACATGGCTTGTTTTCTTCAAACCAGAGGGAAGACAAAGCCATTATTTCTGCTTTGCATGCAAGGAATATGTCGCTTTGGTTGAACATCCTGGCTGGCTGCCACATACCATTCAGCACCTTTTCTGTCCTTTTTTAAAATCCCCTTCCAATTTTTTTTTTTTTTTTTTGCAGCTTTGGCTCACAATTGTCGTGTTTCAAAGCAGGGAAGTGACACAATTGTCGCGTTTGCACAACCGGGGAAGTGACGAGAGCAAAAGAAGTGTGTCAATTGACCAACGGAACAACTTGCCGTCAGAAGTTGTGACAGATTCATCATTGGGGGGAGTTTTAATGAACAGACTGGACAGTCATTTGTCGGAAATGGAATAAGGCCTCCTGCTCGAAAAAGGGGGCTGGACTAGATGACCTCCAAGGTCCCTTCCTGCTCTATTCTGATTGATTGACTCCGCACTTACCGCGCTGGTGTGGCTGGTTACATATTCCCCTTGAAGTTTCCCAAGAGTTTGGTCTGTTCTAGAAACTCGGAACAAGAACAAGACGCTTGCGTCCTTACGTCAGTGTGTATAATCACGAGTTTTGCCTTACACATAATTGTGCTGGAGAACTCAACCCTTTTTAAAACAAACTCTTGACTTATAAGCTGTTTGTTTAGTGGCTGTTTAAAGTTACAGTGGCCCTGGAGATGCTGGAAGGGAAGGGGAGGGAAGGGAAGAGGAGAGGAGAGGAAAAGAGAGAAAGGTGAATAGAATAGAATAGAATAGAACAGAACAGAACAGAATAGGATAAAGAATAGGAGAGAAAGGAGAATAGAATAGGAATAAAATAGAATATAGAACAGAATAGAATGGAATAGAATAGAATAGAATAGAATAGAATAGGAGAAAGGAGAATAAATAGAATAGAATAGAATAGAATAGAATAGAATAGAATAGAATAGAATAGAATAGAATAGAATAGAATAGAATAGAATAGAATAATGGAATGGAATGGAATAGAGCAGAACAGAATAGAATAGAATAATGGAATAGAATAATGGAATAGAATAGAATAGAATAGAATAGAATAGAATAGAATAGAATAGGAGAAAGGAGAATAAATAGAATAGAATAGAATAATGGAATGGAATAGAATAGAATAGAATAATGGAATAGAATAATGGAATAGAATGGAGTAGAATGGAATAGAATAGAATAGAATAGAATAGAATAGAATAGAATAGAATATGAGAAAGGAGAATAAATAGAATAGAATAGAATAATGGAATGGAATAGAATAGAATAATGGAATAGAATAATGGAATAGAATGGAATAGAATAGAATAGAATAGAATAGAATAGAATAGAATAGGAGAAAGGAGAATAAATAGAATAGAATAGAATAATGGAATGGAATGGAATAGAGTAGAACAGAATAGAATAGAATAATGGAATAGAATGGAATGGAATAGAATAGAATAAAATTTTATGTCACTTGACATGTACAGCAATCAGCAGACATTAAAATAAAAATTTGCTGCATGCAGCTCTCAAAACAATGCCATCCGTTACACCCACACACCCCTACCTCTGTGACACCGAAAAACATGGCCTTTTAGTTCCGAACGTGCACCTATCCACGTGAAGTGAGTCCCCGCAGTGGAGTCAATCCGACGGTCGTTAAGCGAAACCGGCTTCCCCGTGCTGCAAGAGTCTTCCAAGTGTGAAAAACAGTCCCTTTTTTCCCCGGCTGCCGTCGTTACTCGGGGCCGTCACTAAGCGATCACTCGTAAGCTGAGGACTCTGAAATGACCCCCCCTTTTTTTTGTCTGAGGAAACATTTTTTGGGGGGGAGAGGAACCCGTGACGGCAATTTCATCCGGCGCTCCTTGCCGTCATTTCCTCTCGAAGCGACTTTATTTCCCTTTCACTTTATTTTTATGGCTTTATTTGATTTTTCGTTTTCGGCAATCCACGGCTCGTCAAAAGAAAGCCGAGCCGGGAAAAAAATCAGATTTTTTTTTCTTACAATTTTACCACTAAACCCTCCTAAACTGAGGTCAAACCCTGAGGGGAAAAAAAACACGAAAACGAGAAGCCAAAATGCACTGGGATCAAAGTCCCAGGAGACTCGTGTCTACGACGGTCGTAGCATCCCAGGGTCACGATCAAAATTCAGACATTTGGCAACCGACTCGTATTTACGACGGTCGCATTGTCCCGTGGTGACATGATCAAAATGTAGATGCTTGGCAACCGACATGTATTTACGACGGTCGCAGTGTCCCGGGGTCACGGGATCAAAATTCAGATAGCTTGGCAACCGACTCGTTTTTACGACGGTCGCAGCGTCCTGGGGTCACGGGCTCCAAATTCAGACACTGGGCAACCGACTCGTATTTACGACGGTCACAGCGTCCCGGGGTCACGTGATCAAAATTCAGACGTTTCGCAACCGACTCTTATTTGCGATGGTTGTAGCATCCCGGGGTCACCTGATCAAAATTCAGACAGCTTGGCAACTGACTCATATTTACGACAGTCGCATCATCCCGCGGTCACATGATCAAAATGTAGACGCTTGGCAACCGACTCATATTTATGACGGTCACAGCGTCCTGGGGTCACGGGATCCAAATTCAGACAGCTTGGCAACCAACTCGTATTTACGACGGTCACAGTGTCCCAGGACACGTGATCAAAATTCAGACGCTCGGTCACCGACTTGTATTTACAACGGTCACAGTGTCCCGGGGTCACGGGCTCCAAATTCAGATGCTGGGCAACCGACTCCCATTTACGACGGTCACACTATCCCAGGGTCACGGGATAAAAATTCAGACAGTTTGGCAACCGACTCGTATTTACGACGGTCGCAGCGTCCCAGGGTCACCTGATCAAAATTTAGACAGCTTAGCAACTGACTCGTATTTACGACGGTCGCAGCGTCCCGGGGACACGGGATCAAAATTCAGACACTTGGCAACTGACTCATATTTATGACGGTCGCAGCGTCCCGGGGTCACATGATCAAAATTCAGATGTTTGGTAACTGACTCGTATTTACGACGGTCGCAGCATCCCGGGGTCATGGGATCAAAATTCATACATTTGCAACTGATTCGTATTTACGACGGTCGCAGCGTCCCAGGGACACGGGATCAAAATTCAGACACTTGGCAACTGACTCATATTTACGACAGTCGCAGCGTCCCGGGGTCACATGATGACAATTCAGACGCTTAGCAACCGACTCGTATTTACGACGGTCGCAGCGTCCCGGGGTCACCTAATCAAAATTCAGATGTTTGGCAACCGACTCGTATTTACAACGGTCGCAGTGTTCCGGGTCACGTAATCAAAATTCAGACGCTGGGCAACCGACTCGTATTTACGACGGTTGCAGCATCCCGGGGTCACCTGATGACAATTCAGACGCTTAGCAACCGACTCGTATTTACAACGGTCGCAGCGTCCCGGGGTCATGTGATCCCCTTTTGCGACTTTCTGACAAGCAATTATCAATGGGGAAGCCGGATTTGCTTAACGACCCTGTTACTCACTTAGTAACTTCAGTGGTTCGCTTAACAATCGGGTTAATAAGGGTGATTCAGTTAACGGCTGTGGCAGGATAGGTTGTAAAAGGGGGCAAAATTCCCTTAATTCTCGTTTAGCCACAGATGCTTTGGGCTCACCCGTGGCCGTACGTTGAGGACTACCTGTGAGTAGCTAGCTAGCTGTCTAACTAACTAAAGTAAGTAACTAACTACATACATAAATACAAATATACATAAATAAATAAACATTTTCATGAATTTGAATCGACCCCTTGAATTCTGCCTTCATTTCGTCTGGTCCGAAGGCAAACTAAAAGGCTGTGTTTGCGTATGCGGGTCTGTGTGGGGTGTGAACTACTCAATGTTGCTACTCTGCTTTACCCGAGAAGGCTGCCCATCTCCAAAACCGGGTTAAACTGAAGTCCATCGTGGCTTACTTTGGATCTCGGAAGATTGCCGTAAAGCGTTTCCTTGTAAAACCTCCACGCCAATGATCTGATTTTTTTGTGTGTGTATGACGTTTGCAACAACGGCAAGGGGAAACTTCCCTGTTGCGTAATTCGACTTTTGTAACCTGGAACGCTAGTTACACACACACACATACACAAGCACACACGCTGCGATTATCTCCTTGTGCCGACAAACCTGGAAAAAACGGAGTCAGGAAAAAGCTGCCCGATCACACAATTGCACAACGGCACATGACTAAGCAGAATAATCCTGAGGGTTCGGGCGAAGGGCAAATACAGATTCATTACAAAAGCACAGCTGGTTCATTTAATGGCAGTTCCGAGTTACGACGGCATCCTCCCCCCAGAAAACACGGACTTGGGACCCGTTTCCCCCCCTTACGACCAATGTTCACCTGATCCGTATCGACACGCCTGGCAACTGATTCCTATTTATGTTCCGATTTGAATCCGGACGCCGACTCGCATTTACGACGGTCGCAGCGTCCCTGGCATCCCAAGGACCCGTCGGACAAGCCAAGCAGTCACTTAACGATCGTTGTAACCAACTTAACCATTGCAGCGATTCGCTTAAACAACCGTGGCGGGTGTCAACATGGGGCACGACTGCCTTTGCCAGTGTCTCGCTTAGCGACGGATGTTTTGCGTTCCCCGGTCGTAAGCCGAGGACCAGCTTGTTTAGGAAGCGCTCCTGCGTTATTTTTTTCCCACTGAACTGGGTGTGGAGCCAAGGAACTGGGTTTCTATCTTTGGAAGGGAGAAGTGTGGGTTTTGTGGGTGTGTAATGTTTGTGTATACCAGTGGTTCTCAACCTGTGGGTCGGGACCCCATTTGGGGTCGAACGATCATTTCACGGGGGTCACTAAACAACGCAGTCCGCCATTTTTTTCCCTTTTCCTTAGCTGTGCTACTCCCTTTTATTCTATTGGCTTTTGAAAGCCAATAGAAGAGACTCTCTTGAATAGAGTCTAATTCTATTGGCTTTCCAAAGCCAATAGGAATTGTCCAGGCTGTCTCTGCCCTGCTGAGCCCGCCAAAAGTCCCGTTCTGCAAACGGTGCTGCACCGGTTGAGTAGTCCTCGACCTACGACCGGTTGAGTAGTCCTCGACTTACGACCGGTTGGGGGTCACGGCATTAAAAAGGTTGAGAACCACTGGTGTATACGGTTGCGAATTGGTCTAAATCTGTGGGTTTGGCCGTAGGGAGGAATGTGGGCGACAGAGGAGGGAAAACACACGCTCAGAGCCCCCTCCGATCAAACCGCTGGGAAATTCCGGCTTGGAAAAAGAGGATTCTGGGAAAAAAATCCTTGGGCTAGAAGATTAATGGGAATAAAGGAGAATATTGTGTAGCTGGGAAACCGGGCCCGAAACTTCCGTCGCAAAGTGACGGTAAGAAAAAAACAAATGAACAGGGATGGGATAGGTGATACCTTACTCAGTAGTAGTAACTGTGAGAGGGACCTCGGAGTCCTAGTGGACAATCACCTAAATAGGAGCCAGCCGTGTGCTGCAGCTGCCAAAAAGGCCAACACAGTGCTGGGCTGCATTAACGGAGGGATAGAATCAAGATCACGTGAAGTGTTAATACCACTTTACAAGGCCTTAGTAAGGCCTCCAGTTTTGGTTACCGCCATGTAAAAAAGATGTTGAGACTCTAGAGAGAGTGCAGAGAAGAGCAACAGAGATGATCAAGGGACTGGAGGCTAAAGCATATAAGGAACGGTTGCTGGAATTGATTATGTCTCGTTTAATGACGAGAAGGATGAGGGGGGACAGGATAGCAGAGTTCCAGTATCTCAGGGGCTGCCCCAAAGATGGAGTCCTGAAGGCAGGACAAGAAGCAACGGATGGAAACTAAGCAAGGAGAGAAACAACCTAGAACTAAGGAGAAACTTCCTGACAGTGAGAACAATTAACCAGTGGAACAGCTTGCCACCAGAAGCTGTGGGTGCTCCATCACTGGAGGCTTTTAAGAAGAGATTGGACAGCCATTTGTCTGAAATGGTATAGGGTTTCCTGCCTGAGCAGGGGGTTGGACTAGATGACCACCAAGGTCCCTTCCAACTTTATTATTGTTGTTGTTGTTGTTGTTATTAACCATAACAATGATAATAATAATGGAGAGAAGCAACCTAGAACTAAGGAGAAACTTCCTGACGGTGAGAACAATTAACCAGTGGAACCACCTGCCTCCAGAAGCGGTGAATGCTCCAATACTGGAAGTTTTTAAGAAGAAACTGGACAGACATTTGTCTGAAATGGTGTAGGGTTTCATGTCTGAGCAGGGGGTTGGACTAGATGACCTCCAAGGTCCCTTC
This sequence comes from Crotalus adamanteus, assembly GCA_039797435.1. NCBI lineage: Eukaryota > Metazoa > Chordata > Lepidosauria > Squamata > Viperidae > Crotalus > Crotalus adamanteus. The sequence continues at coordinate 2,526,425 of CM077936.1, forward strand.
CAACTTTATTATTATTATTATTATTATATTACTACTACTACTACTACTACTACTACTACTACTACTACTACGATGATTATTATTATTATTATTATTATTGGAGAGAAGCAACCTAGAACTAAGGAGAAATTTCCTGACAGTAAGAACAATTAATCAGTGGAACTACTTGCTACTAGAAGCC
>CM077936.1:2531605-2743554 GCA_039797435.1 Crotalus adamanteus
CGAAACGGGCCCCGTACGCCAGGCCTAACTTCCTGCAGAACACCGCCCGGGCTGCTGAGGTCTGGATGGACGGCTACAAAGAACACTTCTACAACCGCAATCCTCCGGCCCGCAAGGAGAACTTTGGCGACCTGACCGAACGCAAACTCTTACGGCAGCGTCTACAGTGTCAGGATTTCGACTGGTACCTGAAGACCGTCTTCCCGAACTTACATGTCCCCGAGGATCGGACGGGCTGGCACGGCGCCATTCGCAATCTGGGCATCACCTCCGAATGTTTGGATTACAACGCGCCGGAACACAATCCCACCGGGGCCCACGTGAGCCTGTTCGGATGCCACGGCCAGGGGGGCAACCAGTTCTTCGAGTACACCTCCAACCTGGAGATCCGCTTCAATTCCGTGACCGAACTCTGCGCCGAAGTGCCGGAGCAGAAGGATTTCGTCGGCATGAGGAACTGTCCGAAGGATAAGACGCCCGTGCCGGAAATCCTAATCTGGCATTTTAAAAAAGACGGCACCGTCTACCACCCTCACTCCGCCAAGTGTCTGAGTGCCTACCGTACTCCAGAGGGCCGGGCCGACGTAAAGATGAGGACGTGTAACCCTTCGGATAAGAACCAACAATGGAGGTTCGAAAAATAGAGCCGAATTGGGACACCTGTCCCCCCCCCCCAAATCATTCTGAGTGACAGAACATTTGAGGTAACATTTGCCAAAATTTCTAGATTGAAAACAACAGGAAAGAGAAAAAAACGACGCGATTGCTGGACCGGTTGGTCAAAAAGTGCCTTTTTGTTCCCACCCCTCAACGGAGGGATTTGCAGAACGTGACGACGCCTTTGCGCAACGAGTGGGTTTGTTCTGCACGGATTACAAACGGGAGCGTCGGGATTCTGCACGGGATTACGCAAACGGGAGCCTCCCCGGAAAAAAAAGCTAAATTCAAACGAATTCAGGACTGCACAATAATCGTTGTGTTTTTAAGATTTGCTCAAAAGATGCACAATGTCGCGACGTTCAGGAAAATGGCGGGTGAGAAGCGCGGCCGAGAAGCGGCGCTTCTCAACGTGGCCGACTTGGAAGATGTGTGGACTTCAACTCCCAGAATTCCACTTCCACACCCAGAATTCCCCAAGCAAGCACGGCTGGCTGGCTGGGGAATTCTGGGAATTGAAGTCCACACCCCTCTTAAAAATGGCCGACGTTGAGTAACTCGGTCTGAAAACAAGGAATTCCCTAATTCCGCAAGTTTCATGTCTGCCCTTTTTAAAAATATCGTTGTGAAGGTTAAGAAAAAGTATAAAGAATGATTTTTTATTTATTTATTTTTAAAAAGGGCAGAAATGAAACTTCGGGAATTCCTGATTTTTGGGAATTCCCAGTTTTAACGCCTCTCCTTTTCTCAACGCACCTCGCCTCGTCATTAGATTTTGCGTTTAAACAAGTGTGTAAGTAGTGTTTGTGTCAAGTGGTTAAATTGGTTAAACCAGTGTTTAACTATTGTTTCGGTAAATCTGTTAAACAAGTGTTTGTTTAAATTGGTTAAGCAACTGTTTAACTAGTGTTTATGTAAATTGGTTAAACAGCGGTTTAACTCATGTTTGTAAATTGGTTAAACCTGTTTATAACTAGTGTTTGTGTAACTAGTGTTTGTGTAAATTGGTTAAACCACTGTTTAACTAGTGTTTGTGTAAATTGGTTAAACAGCGGTTTCACTAGTGTTTGTAAATCGGTTAAACCGCTGTTTAACTAGTGTTTGCGTAAATCGTTTAAACAGCTGTTTAATTAGTGTTTGCATTGGTTAAACAACTGTTTAACTAGTGTTTGTAAATCAGTTAAACAACTGTTTAATTAGTGTTTGCATTGGTTAAACAACTGTTTACAGTTAAACAACTGTTTAACCAGTGTGTGTGTAAATCGGTGAAACAACTGTTTAACTAGTGTTTGTAAATTGATTAAACAACTGTTTAACTAGTGTTTGTAAATCAGTTAAACAACTGTTTAACTGGTGTTTCTATTGGTTAAACAACTGTTTAACTACTGTTTGTAAATCAGTTAAACAACTGTTTAATTAGTGTTTGCATTGGTTAAACAACTGTTTACAGTTAAACAACTGTTTAACCAGTGTGTGTGTAAATCGGTGAAACAACTGTTTAACTAGTGTTTGTATTGGTTAAACAACTGTTTAACTAGTGTCTGTAAATCAGTTAAACAACTGTTTAACTAGTGTTTGTAAATCAGTTAAACAACTGTAGTGTTTGCGGAAATCGGTTAAACAACGGTTTAACTAGTGTTTGTAAATCGGTTAAACTGCGGTTTAACTAGTGTTTGTAAATCCGTTAAACAGCGGTTTAAATAGTGTTTGGGGAAATCAGTTAAGCAGCGGTTTAACTAGTGTTTGGGGGAATACTTAAATCCTTTTAAAACCCTCATTTTTCCTAAGAGCGAAGCTAGCGGAGAAGTTGGGAGGAAGGAAAAATTAAAAAGCAATCATTAATCGATTCATCGTTCTAATCGGCCGGAATTGGACATTAATTTGGGAAGGGAGGCAGCAAGAAAACCGATTGTAGGCCAGATCGAAAGAACGAAGCAGGCAAGTTTCCGTTTGGCCCGTGTTAAAAAAAAAAACACAGGATGCTAAATTTGAAAAGCTCAAGATTTTGCAGCCAATTTGGGGGCCTTGAGATAAATATTTTGCTTTTCCCGAGGCCCGCCCGCCCACAAACACGCCTTTGAAAAGGTCATTTATCCCGGACTGAGCCTTCAAGGTGGCGCCCTTCGTTCCGCCTTGAGCCACGTGGCAGATCCGTGGCACATCCGTGTCTTAGGCGTGTAGAGACCGGTTAGGACTCGTTTTTGGGGTGGTTTTTTTTTATTATTATTATTTTGCAAACGAGGCTCAAATCTCCCTAAAATTTCCAGCTCGCCGAGGGGTGCGAAAAAAAAAGGGCCTTGAAGCCGAGACGGGCGAGGCCGAGATTTTTTTTGAAAGATTGACATGAAAAGAAATGGAATTTGACAGCTCCCGTCTGGGTGGGGCTGAAAGAGAATTTGGAGGGGGGGGGGAAAGAGAATAAAATAAATAAAATAAGCCGTGGAGCCCGGGTGAGTCGTCGGCCTTCCGCCTCAGGGCTTCCGAGAAGTGTTTTTAAGAGGCTGGAAATAGGATTTCAGAGGAACGGAAGCACAAAGAGTTGGGAGGGACCCGGGAGGTCATCTAGTCCAACCCCCTCAAGCAGGAGACTCTTTACAACAGCGGTTCTCAACCTGTGGGTTGGGACCCCACTTGGGGTCGAACGACCATTTCACGGGGGTCGCCAAACAACGCCGTCCGTCATTTTTTCCCCCCTTTTCCTTAGCTGTGCTACTCCCTTTTATTCTATTGGCTTTTGAAAGCCAATAGAATAAACTCTCTTGAATAGAGTCTAATTCTATTGGCTTTCAAAAGCCAATAGGAATTGTCCGGGCTGTCTCTGCCCTGCTGAGCCCGCCAAAAGTCCCATTCTGCAAACGGTGCTGCACCAGTTGAGGAGTCCTCGACTTACGACCGGTTGGGGGTCGCGGCATTAAAAAGGTTGAGAACCACTGCTTTACAAAATAACAGTTGGAAGGGACCCTGCAGGTCATCTAGTCCAACCCGCTGCTCGAGTAGGAGACCCTGATAGAATCAAAGAGTTGGAAGGGGACTTCGAGGTCATCTAGTCCAGCCCCCTGCTCGAGCAGGAGACCCTTACAGAATAAGAGAGCAGGAAGGGACCTTGTAGGTCATCTAGTCCAGCCCCCTCCTCAAGCAGGAGACCCTTAACAGAATCACAGAAGAACACGAGGTGGAAGGGATCCTGGAGGTCATCTAGTCCAACCCCCTCACGCAGGAGACCGTTACAGAATACAGAACGTTTTCTTGCAGACATTTCATGACCCAACTATGTAACTTCAGTGGCAGAAAAGAGCCTGGTTTGCTTCTTGCCCTCCGTTCCAGCACTGATGATATTCCCTAGTTGGGTCATGAGACGTCCCGTTCGGAGAGCACCAGGGACCCCACAGTTCTCCTCCTCGTCCTCCTCCTTCACCTCCTTCTCCTCCTTCTCCTCCTCCCTCCTCCTCCTCCTTCTGCCTTCTAGTCCTGATGATGTTCCCTAGTTGGGTCATGAGACGTCTGCAAGGAAAAACCCCAAGTTGAGAGAGCACCAGGGACCCCACAGTCCTTCCTTCCTCCTCCTCCTTCTTCTACCCCTTCCTCTCCTCCTCCTCCTCCTGCTGTCATCCCATGGGGTGGATCCCGTTTCCCACAGTTTACTCTGGATGTTTCAGCCTTACTTCTTTTTTTAATATAAATATATATATATATATATATATATATGATTTATTCGTATGCCAGCTCTCTCCTGGCAGCCTTCAGGATGGAACGAACACACGACTGCGTTGCGAAGCTTTTCCAAAAGGCAGAATCATAGAATCACAAGAGTTGGAAGGGCGCTTGGAGGTCATCTAGTCCACCCCCCCCCCCCGCCCCAGCTGCAGACTCTTGAGGGAGGGGAATGGCTGACCCCCTAAAAAGCTTTCTGGGTTTTTATTATTATTATTTTAATTTTTTATTTGTGCCACAGGAAAATTGGCCGGACAGGGAAGGAGAGAAGAGAGAAAGCGGCAAAGAGGGGAAGGAAAAAAAAAAAAATAAAGAACGGAGCGTTCCTTTTTTTTCCACTTTTGGAAATTCAGCTGCCAAGGGGGAAAAAAAAAAAAAAAAAGAACGTAGCCTTCCTTTTATTTATTTATTTGTTTGTTCCTCTCCCCCCCCCCCAGCAAAGCCCAAGGCGGAAACCGAACGGCGGTTTGTTGCCGATGAAAAACAGATTTATTTATTTATTTTTTTAGATTATTCTTAAAATCTGTAGGCCAGGGAGAGGGAAGGAGGGCTTCCATCCAGTTTTCCTTCCTGGCCAGGTCCAACATTTGGCGGTTCTTAACGCAGAAATAAGAAAGAAGTCTCGAAAGGGGTCGACTTTGGAGTCCAGAATAAGCCGCTGTCGGACACGGGGTAGGCCGCGGCCTCCGGCTCGAGCAGGAGGTTGGACTAGATGACCTCCGAGGATCCCTTTCCAGCTCTTGTCATTTATGATTCTGTAAGGGACTCCGGCTCAGGCAGGGGGTTGGACTAGATGACCTCCGAGGTCCCTTCCAGTTCGGTTCTTCTATGGTTCTGTTATGGGTCTGCAGCTTGGGTAGGGGTTGGGACTAGATGACCTCCAAGGTGCCTTCCAACTCTGCTGTTCTATGATTCTGTAAGGGTCTCCTTCTTGAGCGGGGGGTTGGACTAGATGACCTCCGAGGTCCCTTCCAACTCTTTTATCGTATGATTCTGTAAGGGTCTGCAGCTCGGGCAGGGGGTGGGACTAGATGACCTCTGAGGTCCCTTCCAGTTCTGTTCTTCTATGATTCTGTTAAGGGTCTGCAGCTCGGGCAGGGGGTTGGACTAGATGACCGCCGAGGTCCCTTCCAATTCTTTTATTGTATGATTCTGTAAGGGTCTGCAGCTCGGGCAGGGGGTGGGACTAGATGACCTCTGAGGTCCCTTCCAGTTCTGTTCTTCTATGATTCTGTTAAGGGTCTGTAGCTCGGGCAGGGGATTGGACTAGATGACCTCCAAGGTCCCTTTCCAGCTCTGTATATGTATGATTCTGTAAGGGACTCCGGCTCGGGCAGGGGGTGGGACTAGATGACCTCTGAGGTCCCTTCCAGTTCTGTTCTTCTATGATTCTGTTAAGGGTCTGCAGCTCGGGCAGGGGGTTGGACTAGATGACCTCCGAGGTCCCTTCCAACTCTTTTATTGTATGATTCTGTAGGGGTCTGCAGCTCGGGCAGGGGGTTGGACTAGATGACCTCCGAGGTCCCTTCCAACTCTTTTATTGTATGATTCTGTAGGGGTCTGCAGCTCGGGCAGGGGGTTGGACTAGATGACCTCTGAGGTCCCTTCCAACTCTTTTATTGTATGATTCTGTAAGGGTCTGCAGCTCGGGCAGGGGGTTGGACTAGATGACCTCCAAGCTCCCTTCCAACTCTGTGATTCTATGATTCTGTAAGGGTCTCCTGCTCAGGCAGGGGGTTGGACTGGATGACCTCCGAGGTCCCCTCCCGACTCCGTCCTTCTGTTACTTGAATTTATCCAAAGAGGGTTAAATTGGAGGAACTTCGTTTCGGGAGAATTGGGTGGTGGGGTGATCTTTATTATGATTATGATGATTATTATTATTTTTATAATAAGAGTTTTTTTTACTTCTTTGGGGCATTTGATTGCACGGCCCCATTGGCGTCGATTTTATTTCATTTATTACAGAAGGGAGGAAAAAAAAAAACCCCACTTTCGTTTCCGAGAGAATTTTTGTCTTCTTCCTTACGCACTTCTGTCCGATAGGCTACGCCCATAAGTGTGTCTTGAACACTCACAAAAGTGACCTTGGCTTTTGGCCCAGAGGGGGTGTCGCCCGCCAGTTGCCACCCTTTGCACTCGGAACCGGCTGTTAAAGCTATGCAATTGTCCCTTTCGCCCGCATGCCTTATCGCACGTTTGAAGAAGTGGGCAATTTGTTGTTGTTGTTGTTTTAAAATGCAAAAAAAAAAAAAATTGCACGGGGTGCGTGCCTAGTTTGCCACTGGTTTGGGGGGAAAAAAATTCTGCAAGCAGAGCAGAACACTCACGAGGGGCCGGCCTATCTGTCTGTCTGTCTGTCTGTCTATTTCTGCCTGCCTATCTATCTGTCCGTCCATCCATCCATCATCCATCCATTTAATCTTTCTGTCTCTCTATCCATCCACCCATCCGATCTATCACAACTCTCTCCATCCATCTATCCGTCATCTCTCTTCCCTCGCCATTGCTCTATCTCTATCTATCCATCCATTATCTATCTATCTATCTATCTATCTATCTATCTATCTATCTATCTATCTATCTATCTATCTATCTATCTATCTATCTATCTATCTATCTCTATCATCCATCCATCCATCTCATCTGTCTCTATCACAATTCTCCATCTATCTATCCATCTGTCTCTTCCTCTTTCTCAATATCTGTCTTCTGTCCATCCATCCATCCATCTATCTCTATCGGTCTATCTATATCCATCCATTATCTATCTATCTATCTATCTATCTATCTATCTATCTATCTATCTACTATCTTTGTCTATATTGTCTATCTACATCCATAATCTATCTATCTATCTATCTATCTATCTATCTATCTATCTATCTATCTATCTATCTACTATCTTTGTCTATATTGTCTATCTACATCCATAATCTATCTATCTATCTATCTATCTATCTATCTATCTATCTATCTATCTATCTATCTATCTATCTATCTATCTCTATCATCCATCCATCCATCTCATCTGTCTCTATCACAATTCTCCATCTATCTATCCATCTGTCTCTTCCTCTTTCTCAATATCTGTCTTCTGTCCATCCATCCATCCATCTATCTCTATCGGTCTATCTATATCCATCCATTATCTATCTATCTATCTATCTATCTATCTATCTATCTATCTATCTATCTATCTATCTATCTATCTACTATCTTTGTCTATATTGTCTATCTACATCCATAATCTATCTATCTATCTATCTATCTATCTATCTATCTATCTACTATCTTTGTCTATATTGTCTATCTACATCCATAATCTATCTATCTATCTATCTATCTATCTATCTATCTATCTATCTATCTATCTATCTATCTATTGGTCTATATCTATCCATTGATCATCTATCTTTCTGTCTGTCTGTCTATCTATATTGTCTGTCTATCTATCTATCTATCTATCTATCTATCTATCTATCTATCTATCTATCTATCTATCTATCTATCTATCTATCTTTTCTATATCGTCTATATCCATCCATGATCTCTCTCTCTCTCTCTCTCTCTCTCTCTCTCATCGGTCTATCTATGTCTATCTATCTATCTATCTATCTATCTATCTCTATATCTCTGTTGGTTTATATCTATCCATTCATCATCTATCTTTCTGTCTGTCTGTCTATCTATGTCTATCACTATTGTCTATCTATCTATCTATCTATCTATCTATCTATCTATCTATCTATCTATCTATCATCTATCTCTATATCTCTATTGGTCTATTTCTATCCATTCTTCATCTATCTTTCTGTCTATCTATCTATCTATCTATCTATCTATCTATCTATCTATCTATCTTTGTCTGTATCGTCTATCTATATCCATCCATTATCTCTCTCTCTCTCATCAGTCTATCTATCTATCTATCTATCTATCTATCTATCTATCTATCTATCTATCTATCTATCTATCTATCTACCTACCTACCTACCTACCTACCTACCTACCTACCTACCTACCTACCTACCTACCTACTTACCCCCCCCCCCGCCCTCTGGGTTTTTCTGCTCAGCTGGCAGAATATTCCACACTTATTGTAAAATATTTTTTTAACTACGTATAGTTCTTAAACCCGTTTTGTGTCGTAGACCTCCCAGCTTTCTAAGGCTGATTTCAAGGCAAGTGTGCCTAAAAAGGTGTGGTTGTACTTGAGAAATCGCTGCCCTCTAAGCACAGTGCCCAGCAGCGATCAGATGCAATAATTAATTCCCGAAGAGCCGTGGTGCCTGTCCGTCAAAATTGTAAATATTTTTTTTATGCGAAGAAATTTGCACTGGCCATCTTTTTTTTTTTTTATGCTCAGCTCCAGCGTTGCTCTTAAAGTAAAGTTTCAGACAGCAATAATCGGTTTACTGCTTTGTAAAGTATTTTGATATAAAGGTAGAAGAAGTACTTCGGTTCTTGTAACCGCGACAAATTTAGATGTTTATTGTGGGGCTTTTTATACACGACTGATTCATTTGTTCTTCCAGATTTGTCTTTAGGAACTTGAATGGTCTGACAAAAAATACACGATTAATAGTTCGAAATGACAGAAATAAAAAGAATAATAATTTCCAATTAAATCTTTTGACTCTAAGCTGACTTTTTTGTCTGTTCTGGTAGCCTTTTAGACAGATTTCTGGAGCTACATCCCCGTTTCGTTCATGCATTCATGTAGGTAAGTGGTGCTCGGCTTACGACCGCAATCACAAGCTCAAATTCTCATTGCTAAGCAAGGCCGTTGTTAAATGAATCGCACCTCGTTTTACAACCTACCTACACGGTGTGGATGTTAAGGAATAGAATAGAATAAAGAATAGAATAGAATAATAATAGAATAGAATAGAATAAGAGGAATGAAGAATAGAATGGAATAGAATAGGTGAATAGAATAGAATAAGAAATAGGAATAGACATAGAATAAGAAATAGAATAGAATAGAATAAAATAGAATAGAATAAGAGGAATTAAGAATAGAATAGAATAGAATAGGTGAATAGAATAAGAAATAGGAATAGAATAAGAAATATGAATCGGAATAGAAATAGAAATAGAAACAGAAATAGAATAAGGAATAGGAAAAGAATAAGGAATAGAATAGAATAGAATAGAACAGAACAGAATAAAGAATAGAATAGAGCAGAGCTGGAAGGGACCTTGGAGGTCTTCTAGTCCAGCCCCCCACTCAAGCAGAATAGGGAATGCAGAATAAATTCAGAATGCAGAATACAAAATACAGAATAAATACAGAATGCAGAACCCCAGAATGCTGAATACAGAATAAATGCAGAATACAGAATAAATACAGAATGCAGAATAGAGTCCAGAGTGTAGAACGCAGAAAAAAATACAGAATGTAGAATGCAGAATGCAAAATGCACAGTGCAGAATGCAGAATACAGAACCCAGAATACAGAGCACAAAATTAATGCAGAATGCAGAACCCAGAATACATGATGCAGAATAAAGAATACAGAACCCAGAATATAAAATGCAGAATAGAGTCCAGAATGCAGAACGCAGAAAAAAATGCAGAATGCAGCATATACAAAGTGCATAACACAGCATGCAGGACCCAGAAGGAAGAATGTAGAATAAGTACAGAATGCAGAATAGAGAAAGCATGAAAAATGCAGAATGCAGAACAAGAATGCAGAATAGAGAATATGCAGAACAAAATGCAGAACAAAATGCAGAACAAGAATGCAGAATAGAGAATAGAGAGTGCAGAATAAATGCAGAATGCAGCGTGTATAATATAGAATGCAGAACCCAGAGTGCAGAATGCAAAGTGCATAATACAGAATGCAGGACCCAGACGGCGGAACACAGAATAAATGCGGAATGCAGACTTTCAGATTGCCTAACATAGAATGCCGAATATTGAGCACAGAAGAAATGTAAAGGGCAGAACACAGAAGGCAACATACAGTGTGCAGAAGGCAGAATACAGAGCGCAGAATACATACAGAAGGCAGAATAAGCACAGAATGCAGAACACGGTGCAGAATGCCGAATGCGGAAGGCAGAATAGGGAATAGAATACAGAGAGGCAGAATACAGAGAAGGCAGAATAAATGCAAAGGGCAGAACAAAGAAAGCAACACGCAGAGTGCAGAATGCAGAGCGCAGAATACATACAGAATGAGCACAGAATGCAGAATGTGGATCATGGTGCAGACTACCGAGTGCGGAATGCAGTATAGGGAATAGAGCGCAGAATACACCCAGAATGCAGAAGAAATGCAAAGGGCAGAACAAAGAAGGCAACACGCAGCATGCAGAACGCCGAGTGCAGAGCGCAGAACACACACAGAAGGCAGAATAAGCACCGACTGCAGAACACAGGGTGCAGAATGCCGAATGTGGAGCGCAGAATAGAGAACAACCAAGAGTTGGAAGGCCCCTTGGTGGACCAGAATCCGATATATAGGTCAGGCTGACCGTCCCCTTAATTAGTAGCCACCGCCAGGTAAGACACCCAGGGCACGCGCCAAGCTGGCATTCAGTCGCAGTGGCCAAGGGTTGGTTTTGGAGACGCCCCAGCATTTGGGGCGCTGAACCTGGAACGCAGAACCGGAGCCGCGGCGTTAAGATCACCTCGGCCTTGTTTCCTTCTCTCCACCGCCCAGCTGGCTAAACCGGTTTCCCAGGGTGAACTGAGGCCCGGCATTCAAACTCCCTTTAGACCGGTTGGACGAGTGGACGCTTGATAAGCCTTTTATTTATAGCTGGGCCGCCCTTCTAGTTTCCTGGTTGCCGATTAAGCGTCTTAAATCGGGAACGAGAAGCTTTTGGGAAGATTGAAATGAACTGGAGCCCGAGGTGCTAGTTTTCCCGGCCTTGGCCTGCTAGCCGTAATGAGAACAATTAATCAGGGGAACTACTTGCCACCAGAATGCTGGGAATGCTCCAACACTGGAGGTGTTTAAGAAGAGACTGGACAGCCCTTTGTCCTAAATGGTACAGGGTCTCCTGCCTGAGCAGGGGGTTGGACTAGATGACCTCCGAGGTCCCTTCCACTTCCATTAGTCTACAATTCTGTAAGGGTTCCTGTCTGGACAGGGGGTTGGACTAGATGACCTCCAAAGTCCCTTATAACTTTATTAGTATTTATTATTATTATTATTATTGCCTGTTTATCTCTTTCAAATATACATATACACATACATATACACACGGATTATACATAATAGGCATATATATATGTGCCTATTATGTATGTTGTGTGTGTGTGTATATGTTTATGTATACTTGTAGTATGTATACATAAATGTGTATGCATATATCTATGTGTATATCGGTACTCAATGTACGACGATCAAGCCCCAAATTTATGTTGGCAAGTGAGACATTCGTTAAGTGAGTTTTCCCCCCCTCCCCCCTTTATGACTTTTCTTGCCCTAGTTGCTAAGTAAATCATTCCCGTATATACACACACACTCACACATACATACCGATGTATATATCACAGCATATTATGTATCTGTGTGCATATGTATATTTGTACTCTTTATACATATATGTACATGTCTGTGTGGGTGTGTGTATATATACCTATATATATATAGGTCTTTGGTTATTCGGGTTTTCTACCGCGTAAAATTGGAAGTGTCTTGGCAACTTTTCGACGAAGTCCCATTCGTCATCTTCAGGCTGGTATTTTTGGCTTCGTGCTTCGAGGAGCAATGTGTGGTCTTAGCTGTTTCTTCCTTTTAACTGCCAGTGGAGGTATGAACTGATTGGGTGGGAGCTTGACTGTGTTCTGATTGGGTGGAGGTGTGTTCTGATTGGTTAGGGGTTTGGCTGTGCTCTGATTGGATGGGGGGTTGGCTGTGCTCTGATTGGATGGGGGGTTGGTTGTGCATCCAATCAGAGCATAGCCAACCCCTCATCCAATCAGAGCACAGCCAAACCTCTAACCAATCAGAACACACCTCCACCCAATAAGAACACAGTCAAGCTCCCACTCAATAGTTCATACCTCCACTGGCAGTTAAAAGGAAGAAACAGCTAAGACCACCTCTGCGTCAAACTGGAAGTGTCTTGGCGACGTTTCGGCGAAGTCCCATTCGTCATCTTCAGGCTGGTGTTTTCGGCTTCATGCTTCCAGGACATATTGCTCCTAGAAGCACGAAGCTGAAAACACCAGCCTGAAGATGACGAATGAGACTTCGTCGAAACGTCGCCAAGACACTTCCAGTTTGACGCAGGATAAAACCCGAATAACCAAAGACCTACATACAAACACCCGCGAAAACCTCAGAAAACACTCGTAGAGAGAACAGCTGCATAGATGTGGATTGGGGGAAAAAGAAAAAGGGGAAATGCAAATCATTAAACAAACCCGAGCGGGAAAGTGGAAGAGGGGGATGAGAACAACCAGGGAGATAGGAAGGGCGTTCCACCTATCCTGGAATCCAAGGAAAAGAAGATAAGTGATGACATACACGTAGATAAAAAGATCACCGGAGTGCAATCCACCCAATTAGGTCTGATGACAAGATCGAGGAGCCGGGCGCAGACCTTGGCTTGCTTATAAAGGGACTCCCTCACTTCCTAGCGTTTTGGTTGGTTGTTCGGGTTTTCTCCCGCGTAAAATTGGAAGTGTCTTGGTGACGTTTCGACGAAGTCCCATTCGTCATCTTCAGGCTGGTGCTTTCGGCTTCGTGCTTCTAGGAGCAATGTGTGATTGTAGCTGTTTCCTCCTTTTAACTGCCAGTGGGGGTATGACGAATGTTGTGTGTGTGTGTATATGTTTATGTATACTGAAGATGACGAATGAGACTTCGTCGAAACGTCGCCAAGACACTTCCAATTTTATGTGGGAGAAAACCCAAATAACCGAAGACCTACATATATATATGCAGTGTATATATATGTATGTATATATGTGTATATATATATATATATATATATATATAATATATAATTGTGCACATATATATGTATATATGTATCATATATATATATATGGCTTTGTTTTTTGTTTGTTTGTTTAAATTTGCCGCCTGAGTGGATTTTAAAAAATTCAAAGAAAGGATAGCATGGAAAAAAAATTGGATATGTGTGTGTTTCTGTGTCTCTATATAATATGCACACATCCATAAATACATAAAGAAAGAACTGGCAGGCGCCAGGTTGGGGAAGGGCCCGCTTTTCTGTGGTTTTCTTCCGCCGGAAGCGAAACCGCTTCCCCTTCATGAAGCTGCCGCTCCCTCCCTCTTCTCTCCATGACTCTTCAAAACCCGGCGCGTTGAGAAGGAAGAGACCACCGCGTGACGCCACTCGGAGGCGGGACCTCAACGGCGCTGTGAAGAGGACAGGAAGTTACGTCATTAGCATGCTTGGACGCGCCGGAAACGACGACCGTGAGGCTCGTCACAGCCCAGCGTTGAGGGGAAAAAACGCTCCGTTCGGGCGCCTGCCTTCAACTGCCCAGCGAAGAGCGCCGGAAGTGACGTTTGGGCGTGCAGGAAATGTAGCACTGAGGCGCGTCCTGGCTCTGCGCTGAGGGAAAAAAAACACCGAAGCGTCCAGCTGCTGCCTTGGTTACTTCAATGGCCGTGTGCAGTGGATCCGGAAGTTACGTCATTGGGTTTCTGGGGCGCCATGGCAAGGCGCTGAGGGAAAAAAAAAGGAACCGTCCGGCGGCTGCCTTCCTTGAGTACCTCAATGGGCCTGTAAAGGTGACCGGAAGTTACGTCATCGGGTTCCTGAGTGCGCCGGAAATGCAGGTTTGAGGAGCGTCATGGCTCCGCCCTGAGAGGTGGAAAAAAAAGCGAAGCGTCCGGGACCGGAAGTACCGTCTGACTTCCGTTGCCGCGCCGTAAATACAGCCCTGAGGCGCCATGGCTACGAGCTGAGGGAAAAAAACAAAACAAGCGAAGCTTGGGTCCCTTAAAGGCCCGGTGAAGAGGGCCTTGAGGCGCGTCATAGATGCGCCCTGAGAGGGGGGAGAAAAAAACAAAGCGAAGCGTCCGAGACCGGAAACAGCGTCACGATGTACCTGCGCGCACCGGAAATGCGGTCCTGAGGCGCGTCATGGCTCCGCGCTGAGGGAAAAAAAGAAACTTAGCTACCCGAAAGGCACGGTGAAGGACCGGAAGTTGCGTCATAAAGTGCCCGCGCGCGCGCCGAAAATGCGGCCTTGAGCGGGGGGGGGGGCCGTGGCTCCGCGCTCAGTGGGAAAAAAATGAAAAAAAAAAAAAGAAGCTTGGGTCCCTCAAGGACCGGAAATTGCGTCATGAGGTGCCCGTGTGGTGGCATTTCCGCGCGTCATGACTCCGCTCTGAGGGGGGGGGCGGGAAAAAAAAGAAACGTGGGTATCCGAAAGGCCCACAGGAAGGACCGGAAGTGGCGTCACGACGTGCGCTCGCGCGCCGTCCTTCCGGCCCTGAGGCTCTATGGCTCCGCGCTGAGGGGGAAAAAAAATGAAAAAAAAAAACAAAAAACCGAAACTTGGGTCCCTCAAAGACCGGAGGTTGCGTCATGAGGTGCCCGTGTCGTGACAGTTCCCTGGGGTCATGGCTCCGCTCTGAGGGAAAAAGAAAAAAAGAAAGGTGGGTCCCCGAAAGGTCCGCAGGAAGAAGGACCGGAAGTGGTGTCACGACGTGCCCGCGCGCGCCGTCCTTGCGGCCCTGAGGCGCTATGGTTCCGCGCTGAGGGGAAAAAATTAAAAAAAAAAAAACGAAGCTTGGGTCCCTCAAAGGCCGGAAGTTGCGTCATGAGGTGCCCATATCGTGGCATTTCCGGCGCGTCATGGCTCCGTTCTGAGGGAAGAAGAAAAAAAGAAAGGTGGGTCCCCGCAAGGCCCGCATGAAGAAGGACCGGAAGTGGTGTCACGATGTGCCCGCGCGCGCCGTCCTTGCGGCCCTGAGGCGCTATGGTTCCGCGCTGAGGGGAAAAAAATAAAAAAAAAAATACAAAAAAAAAACGAATCTTGGGTCCCTCAAAGGCCGGAAGTTGCGTCATGAAGTGCCCATATCGTGGCATTTCCGGCGCGTCATGGCTCCGTTCTGAGGGAAGAAGAAAAAAAGAAAGGTGGGTCCCCGCAAAGCCCGCATGAAGAAGGACCGGAACTGGCGTCACGACGTGCGCTCGCGGGCCATCCTTCCGGCCCTGAGGCTCTATGGCTCCGCGCTGAGGGGGGGAAAAAATGAAAAAAAAAAAAACGAAACTTGGGTCCCTCAAAGACCGGAAGTTGCGTCATGAGGTGCCCGTGTCGTGACAGTTCCCTGGCGTCATGGCTCCGCTCTGAGGGAAAAAGAAAAAAAGAAAGGTGGGTCCCCGCAAGGCCCGCAGGAAGAAGGACCGGAAGTGGCGTCACGACGTGCCCGCGCGCGCCGTCCTTGCGGCCCTGAGGCGCTATTGTTCCGCGCTGAGGGGAAAAAATTAAAAAAAAAAAATACAAAAAAACCCCCGAAGCTTGGGTCCCTCAAAGGCCGGAAGTTGCGTCATGAGGTGCTCGCATCGTGGCATTTCCGGCGCGTCATGGCTCCGTTCTGAGGGAAGAAGAAAAAAAGAAAGGTGGGTCCCCGCAAGGGCCGCAGGAAGAAGGACCGGAAGTGGCGTCACGACGTGCCCGCGCGCCCCGTCCTTGCGGCCCTGAGGCGCTATGGCTTCGCGCTGAGGGGGAAAAAGAAGAAGCCAAAAGCGAAGCGTCCGGCGCTTGCCTGGGCCTGGCCGGCCATGGCGCCGATGGGCATCCGCCTCTCGCCGCTCGGGGTGGCCGTCTTCTGCCTGCTGGGCCTGGGCGTCCTCTACCACCTCTACTCGGGCTTCCTGGCCGGCCGCTTCGCCGCCTTCCTGCTGGGCGGGCCTCCCGCGCCGGCGGCCGGCGGCGGCGGCGGCGGCCTAGTCGACCTGCGGGAGCTGCTGGCGGCCTCGGTGGCGGCGGCCGTCCGCGGCGGCCTGGAAGTGCGTCGGGTCCGCGAAGGCAACCAGCTCCACGCCCGGGCCAAGGGCAAGACCCGCGAGGGGGCGGAGGAGCAGTTGACCAGCGGCGACCTGCTCTCCAACCGGCAGATGTACTTCCTGCTCAAGGCCGCCTTCCCCGGCGTGCAGGTGCGGGGCGGCGGGTGGGGGACGCCAACGCCCGGCGGGCCCTGGTTTCTGGGGTGGGGGAGGCGCCCGGGGGGGGGGAGGAGGGAGGGCCTTGGTGGTCCAACGCCGTCCCTGCAGGGCAGGCTCTGCCGAAGGGATCCGAGGGGGAGGGGGGGAGGACTCCAATTCCCAGAGTTCTCAGCCAGCGTGCCTTAAGAGGGGAGGACTCCGAATCCCACAGATCCCAGCCGGCATGCTTTAAGAGGGGAGGACTCCAACTCCCAGCGTTCCCAGCTAGGGTGCCTTAAGAGGGGAGGACTCCAACTCCCAGAGTTCCCAGCTAGGGTGTCTTAAGAGGGGAGGACTCTGAATCCCAGAGTTCCCAGTCAGCATGCCTTAAGAGGGGAGGACTCCGAATCCCACAGATCCCAGCCGGCATGCTTTAAGAGGGGAGGACTCCAACTCCCAGCGTTCCCAGCTAGGGTGCCTTAGGGGAGGACTCTGAATCCCAGAGTTCCCAGCTAGGGTGTCTTAAGAGGGGAGGACTCCAACTCCCAGAGTTCCCAGTCAGCGTGCCTTAAGAGGGGAGGACTCCGAATCCCACAGATCCCAGCCAGGATGCCTTAAGAGGGGAGGACTCCAACTCCCAGCGTTCCCAGCTAGGGTGCCTTAAGAGGGGAGGACTCTGAATCCCAGAGTTCCCAGTCAGCATGCCTTAAGAGGGGAGGACTCCGAATCCCACAGATCCCAGCCGGCATGCTTTAAGAGGGGAGGACTCCAACTCCCAGCGTTCCCAGCTAGGGTGCCTTAAGAGGGGAGGACTCCAACTCCCAGAGTTCCCAGCTAGGGTGTCTTAAGAGGGGAGGACTCTGAATCCCAGAGTTCCCAGTCAGCATGCCTTAAGAGGGGAGGACTCCGAATCCCACAGATCCCAGCCGGCATGCTTTAAGAGGGGAGGACTCCAACTCCCAGCGTTCCCAGCTAGGGTGCCTTAGGGGAGGACTCTGAATCCCAGAGTTCCCAGCTAGGGTGTCTTAAGAGGGGAGGACTCCAACTCCCAGAGTTCCCAGTCAGCGTGCCTTAAGAGGGGAGGACTCCGAATCCCACAGATCCCAGCCAGGATGCCTTAAGAGGGGAGGACTCCAACTCCCAGCGTTCCCAGCTAGGGTGCCTTAAGAGGGGAGGACTCTGAATCCCAGAGTTCCCAGCTAGGGTGTCTTAAGAGGGGAGGACTCCAACTCCCAGAGTTCCCAGTCAGCATGCCTTAAGAGGGGAGGACTCCAACTCCCAGAGTTCTCAGCCAGCATGCCTTAAGAGGGGAGGACTCTGAATCCCAGAGTTCCCAGCCGGCATGCTTTAAGAGGGGAGGACTCCAACTCCCAGAGTTCCCAGCTAGGGTGCCTTAAGAGGGGAGGACTCCGAATCCCACAGATCCCAGCCAGGATGCCTTAAGAGGGGAGGACTCCAACTCCCAGAGTTCCCAGCCAGCATGCTTTAAGAGGGGTGGACTCCAACTCCCACAGTTCCTAGCCAGTATGCCTTAAGAGGGGAGGACTCCAACTCCCAGAATCCCCTAGCTAGCATGCTTTAAGGGGGGAGGATTCAGAATCCCAGAGTTCCCAACCAGCGTGCCTTAAGAGGGGAGGACTCTAACTCCCAGAATTCCCAGCCAGCATGCTTTAAGAGCATGCTTTAAGACTTCAACTCCCAGAGTTCCCCCATCCAGCATCCGTTCAGAGGGGTGGACTTCAACTCCCATCACTCCCAGCCAGCCCTTCGTGCAAGGCGAAATTGGGTGGACTTTGACGGCCAGGCTTCCCTGCCAGCCGTCTAGGCAAGGTGATGTTGGGGTGGACTACAACTCCCAGGCTCCCCAGACAGCCCTACATGCCACGGGAAGCCGGTTGGGCTTCACCTGTCGTAATTCCCAGCCAGCAGGCTTTCAGAGGGGTGAACCTCAACTCCCATCCTTCCCAGCCAGCCCTTTGTGCAAGGGGACGCCAGCTGAGCCTCAACTCCCAGAATTCCCCCATCCAGCCTGCTCTGAGAGGGCTGAACGTCGACTCCCATCCTTCCCAGCCGGCCCTTCGTGCAAGGGGACGTGGGCTGGACTACGACTCCCAGGCTTCCCAGCCAGCCCTGCATGTAAGGGGAAGCCGGGCGGACTTCAACTCCCATATATCCCAGCCAGCCATGCCTGGACCGGGAAGCTAAGTGGGCTTCCACTCCCAGGATTTCCTAGCCAGCCTTATATAGAAGAAGAACCCGGGTGGACTTCAACTCCCATCATTCCCAGCCAGCCCTGTATGCAAGGAGAATTGGAATGAAGCTGGACTCTCTGGGATTCAAGTTAATTTCCACCAGGCCGATGGTGGTTTCCATTGTTTGCGGAGTGATGCCCTTGCTTTAGTGCAAGGGTTAGGCAACCTTGCCTCTTAGATGATTTGTGGACTTCAACTCCCAGAATTCCTCAGCCAGGACGCTTTAAGACAGGCCTCTTCCAACTTGGCCCTTTTATGGCTGGTTTACTTCAATTCCCAGAATGCCTCAGCCAGGACGCTTTAAGACGGGTGTTCAAACTGGGCCCTTTTATGACAGGTGGACTACAACTCCCAGAATTCCTCAGCCAGGACGCTTTAAAACAGGGCTCAAACTGGGTCCTTTTATGAGAGGTGGACTACAACTCCCAGAATTCCTCAGCCAGGACGCTTTAAGACAGGCCTCTTCCAACTTGGCCCTTTTATGGCTGGTTTACTTCAATTCCCAGAATGCCTCAGCCAGGACGCTTTAAGACGGGTGTTCAAACTGGGTCCTTTTATGACAGGTGGACTACAACTCCCAGAATTCCTCAGCCAGGACGCTTTAAAACAGGGTTCAAACTGGGTCCTTTTATGAGAGGTGGACTACAACTCCCAGAATTCCTCAGCCAGGACGCTTTAAGACAGGCCTCTTCCAACTTGGCCCTTTTATGGCTGGTTTACTTCAATTCCCAGAATGCCTCAGCCAGGACGCTTTAAGACGGGTGTTCAAACTGGGTCCTTTTATGACAGGTGGACTACAACTCCCAGAATTCCTCAGCCAGGACGCTTTAAAACAGGGTTCAAACTGGGTCCTTTTATGAGAGGTGGACTACAACTCCCAGAATTCCTCAGCCAGGACGCTTTAAGACAGGCCTCTTCCAACTTGGCCCTTTTATGGCTGGTTTACTTCAATTCCCAGAATGCCTCAGCCGGGACGCTTTAAGACGGGTGTTCAAACTGGGCCCTTTTATGACAGGTGGACTACAACTCCCAGAATTCCTCAGCCAGGACGCTTTAAAACAGGGCTCAAACTGGGTCCTTTTATGAGAGGTGGACTACAACTCCCAGAATTCCTCAGCCAGGACGCTTTAAGACAGGCCTCTTCCAACTTGGCCCTTTTATGGCTGGTTTACTTCAATTCCCAGAATGCCTCAGCCAGGACGCTTTAAGACGGGTGTTCAAACTGGGTCCTTTTATGACAGGTGGACTACAACTCCCAGAATTCCTCAGCCAGGACGCTTTAAAACAGGGTTCAAACTGGGTCCTTTTATGAGAGGTGGACTACAACTCCCAGAATTCCTCAGCCAGGACGCTTTAAGACAGGCCTCTTCCAACTTGGCCCTTTTATGGCTGGTTTACTTCAATTCCCAGAATGCCTCAGCCGGGACGCTTTAAGACGGGTGTTCAAACTGGGTCCTTTTATGACAGGTGGACTACAACTCCCAGAATTCCTCAGCCAGGACGCTTTAAGACGGGTGTTCAAACTGGGCCCTTTTATGACAGGTGGACTTCAACTCCCAGAATTCCTCAGCCAGGACGCTTTAAAACAGGGTTCAAACTGGGCCCTTTTATGACAGGTGGACTACAACTCCCAGAATTCCTCAGCCAGGACGCTTTAAGACGGGTGTTCAAACTGGGTCCTTTTATGACAGGTGGACTTCAACTCCCAGAATTCCTCAGCCAGGACGCTTTAAGACAGGCCTCTTCCAACTTGGTCCTTTTATGGCTGGTTTACTTCAATTCCCAGAATGCCTCAGCCAGGACGCTTTAAGACGGGTGTTCAAACTGGGTCCTTTTATGACAGGTGGACTACAACTCCCAGAATTCCTCAGCCAGGATGCTTTAAGACGGGTGTTCAAACTGGGCCCTTTTATGACAGGTGGACTACAACTCCCAGAATTCCTCAGCCAGGGCGCTTTAAGACGGGTGTTCAAACTGGGCCCTTTTATGACAGGTGGACTACAACTCCCAGAATTCCTCAGCCAGGACGCTTTAAGACGGGTGTTCAAACTGGGTCCTTTTATGACAGGTGGACTACAACTCCCAGAATTCCTCAGCCAGGACGCTTTAAAACAGGGTTCAAACTGGGTCCTTTTATGAGAGGTGGACTACAACTCCCAGAATTCCTCAGCCAGGACGCTTTAAAACAGGGTTCAAACTGGGTCCTTTTATGACAGGTGGACTACAACTCCCAGAATTCCTCAGCCAGGATGCTTTAAGACGGGTGTTCAAACTGGGTCCTTTTATGAGAGGTGGACTTCAACTCCCAGAATTCCTCAGCCAGGACGCTTTAAAACAGGGTTCAAACTGGGTCCTTTTATGACAGGTGGACTACAACTCCCAGAATTCCTCAGCCAGGACGCTTTAAGACGGGTGTTCAAACTGGGTCCTTTTATGACAGGTGGACTTCAACTCCCAGAATTCCTCAGCCAGGACGCTTTAAGACAGGGCTATTCCAACTCGGCCCTTTTGTGGTTGGTGGACTTCAACTCCCAGAATTCCTCAGCCAGCACGGTCATTGCAAAGGATACAGGGAATTGAAGTCCGTGCATAAAGAAAGGTCTAGGCTGGTGTTTCTCAACCTTGGTAACTCTTAAGATGGGTGAACTTCAACTCCCAGAATTCCTGAGCCGGCGTGGCTGTTTCAGGAATTCTGGGTAGTGAAGTCCACAAGTCATCAAAGAGCCAAGGCTGCCTGCCCCTGCTTCTAGTGACACAATTTGACATCGGAGACAGATTGTTTCGGGGTGATGCAAATTGTCCATCCAATGCAAAGCTTGTCCTTGACTCACAAAGGTGTCTTTAGTGTGTGAATATGTGTTTACCGAAGCTGGCAGTGTTAACACAGGCTTGTGCAATAAGGACTTGTACAACAGCTGGTTCATGAAGGGAGCCGGTTAACCGTTGAGAGGACAATTGGAACTGTTCAAATAATGTCCTTGCTAAAAGGACAATTAACACAGTGAAAGGGACAGTGAAAAATGGGTGGATAATTATCCGGTGGAACGGCAGAAGTTGTGGGTGCTTCATTGCGACAGGGTTTTTTTTTTTTTTTTTAGAAGAGACTGGACAGTCGGTTGTCTGAAATGGTAGAGACTCTACTTCTGGAGCGGGGGGGGGGGTTGGACTAGATGACCGCCAAGGTCCCTTCCAAATCTCATTCTGTGATTCTGTCAGGGTCTCCTGCTTGAGCAGGGGGTTGGACTAGATGACTGCCAAATTCCCTCCCAACTCTGTTATTCTCTAAGGGTGTCCTGCCCGAGCAGGGGGTTGGACTAGATGACCTCCAAGGACCCTTCCAACTCTGTTATTCTGTCAGGGTCTCCTGCCTGAGCAGGGGGTTCGACTAGATGACCTCCAAGGTCCCTCCCAACTCTGTTATTCTGTAAGGGTCTCCTGCCTGAGCAGGGGGTTGGACTAGATGACCTCCAAGGTCCCTTCCACCTCTGTTATTCTGTCAGGGTCTCCTGCCTGAGCAGGGGGTTCGACTAGATGACCTCCAAGGTCCCTCCCAACTCTGTTATTCTATGATTCTGTCAGGGTCTCCTGCTTGAGCAGGGGGCTGGACTAGGTGACCTCCAAGGTCCCTTCCAGCTCTCTTCTGCTTTTGCTTCAGTCCCTTTTTTTCCCTTTTTCGCCCGCTCCAACCCCAGGAATTTATCTGCCCAGCCATGTAGAAATGGCTAAAAACGCCTTTCGTTTGGATTTCTCCATCGCGGGAACACAGTTGACAGGCCCGTTGTGGTTGTCGGATTGTGTGTCAACGGTGCCATGGCGTTTCGAAAGCTTTTTTCGGCCGCCCTCTTGGTTTTCAACCCCATCCCTAACACGAGGGCTCTTTGAACCTGCAGCCAAATTATAATATATATATATGTATGTATGTATGTATGTATGTATGTAGATCTTTGGTTGTTCGGATTTTCTCCCGCATCAAATTGGAAGTGTCTTGGCGACGTTTCGACAAAGTCTCATTTGTCATCTTCAGGCTGGTGTTTTCGGCTTCGTGCTTCTAGGAGCAATGTGTCCTTGAAGCACGAAGCCGAAAACACCAGCCTGAAGATGACGAATGAGACTTTGTCGAAACGTCGCCAAGACACTTCCAATTTGACGCGGGAGAAAACCTGAATAACCAAATCTAGTCTGGTAATCCCTCGACCTATTTAGCGACCGTTCAAAGTTGCGTTGAGAAAAAAAAGGGACACGGGGCTGCTTTTCAAACTTGTGCAATGGTGACGGGGGTCAAAATTCAGACGCTTGGCAACTGACGCGCATTTGACGCCTTGTGGACTTCGACTCCCAGAATGCCTCAGCCAGCCTGCCTGGCTGAGGCATTCTGGGAGTTGAAGTCCCCCAGTCACAAAAGGGCCCAGTTGGAAGACCCCCTGTCTTAAAGCATCCCGGCTGAGGAATTCTGGGAGTTGAAGTCCCCAAGTTACACGAGGGCCCAGTTGGAAGACCCCCTGTCTGAAAGCATCCGGCTGAGGCATTCTGGGAGTTGAAGTCCCCCAGTCACAAAAGGGCCCAGTTGGAAGACCCCCTGTCTGAAAGCATCCTGGCTTTAAGTCGTAAAATGGGGGCAACGCTCACTTGACCGAGGTTTCGCTTAGGAAACGCAGATGTTGGGGCTCAGTGGGGTTGTAACTGGAGGACTCCCAAGAAATTAGTATTGAATGTGGGTTGTCGAGATGCTTAGACGATACGCCCTTAAACCTCAAGCAGGCACAGTGCAAATGGACGAAAGCTTGTGATGCAACCGAAAAGCAGAAGTTGCGGTAACTTCTGGTGTCTTGTTTCAACAGCTTGCCAAGCCACAGACAAACAGACAGACAGATAATAGATTGATAGATATATGGGAAGATAGATATTGATACATAGACAGACAGACAGATAATATGATAGGTAGCTAGATACATAGATATGTAGATACATAGATATGGATGGATGGACAGATAGTCAGGAAGATAGAGATAGATATAGAAAGACAGATGAGATAGAAAATAGATGATAGATAGGCAGATAGATAGATAGATAGATAGATAGATAGATAGATAGATAGATAGATAGATAAATAGACATGGATGGACGGACGGATGGACAGATAGTCAAACAGATAGAGATAGATATACATAGATGAGATAGAAAATAGATGATAGATAGATAGATAGATAGATAGGACTGAGACAGATAAATAATAGATCGATATATGGGAAGATAGATATTGATAGATAGACAGTTGATAGATATAGATAGATAGACAATCAGATAGAATATGATATAGATAGACTGACATAGACAGACAGAGAGACAGACAGATAAATAATAGATTGATAGATTTATGGGAAGATAGATAGATAGATAGATAGATAGATAGATAGATAGATAGATAGATAGATAGATAGATAGATAGATAGACAGACATAGATAAATACATAGATAAATAGACATGGATGGACGGACGGATGGACAGATAGTCAAACAGACAGATAGATATACATAGATGAGATAGAAAATAAATAGATAGATAGATAGATAGATAGATAGATAGATAGATAGATAGATAGATAGGACTGAGACAGGTAAATAATAGATCGATATATATGGGAAGATAGATATTGATAGACAGATGATAGATAGATAGATATAGATAGATAGACAATCAGATAGAGAGAATATGATAGATATAGATAGACTGACAGACAGACAGAGAGACAGACAGATAAATAATAGATTGATAGATTTATGGGAAGATAGATAGAGATAGATAGATAGATAGATAGATAGATAGATAGATAGATAGATAGATAGATAATATGATAGGTAGGTAGATACATAGATACATAGATACATAGATATGGATGGATGGACATAGTCAGAGACAGAGATGGATATACAAAGACAGATGAGATAAAAAATAGATAGATAGGCAGAGAGAGAGAGGATGATAGATGAATGGATAGATAGATAGGCAGATAGATAAAGATAGATAAATAGATATGGATAGATAGATAGAGATAGATATGGATAGATAGAGAAATAGATATGGATGGATAGATCGATAAATAGATATGGACAGACATGGTCAAACAGACATAGATATTTATTGATTAGAGAGATCGGTAGCTACATAGATATGAGAGAGAGATGGAGGGATGGATAGATAGCGAGGCAGACAGATTGATACGGATGGATGGACGAACATATAGACAGACAGACAGGTCAAACAGACAGAGACAGACAGACGGACAGCTCTTGGTGGGAAAAAAAAAATAGCATTTCCGACCGGCAGCCAAAAAATGCGAGGATTTTGCCAAAATGGCGGGTGGCCTTCCTGTGGGGTTTTCGAGTCAAAGCCACTTTCGGACAGGACTCTGTGGCTTGATTAAGAAGCCAACATAGTTATGGAGACTGGGTAGATCCCTGCTGCTCTCTGAGCTGGGGGGGGGGTTTCCTTGCAGACCTTTCGTGACCCAACTAGGGAACGCCATCAGTGCTAGGAGGGAGGAGGAGGAACAACACTGCGGGCTCCAGGATGCCCTCCGAGGTGGGTGATGTTCTTGCAGACGTTTCACGACCCAACTCAGTAACGCCATCAGTGCTAGGAGGAGGAGGAGGGTGGTGTCTGACCGGGGTGGTTTTTCTTGCAGACATTTCATGACCCAACTAGGGAACATCAACAGTGCTAGGAGGGAGAGGGGTTGGCAGGAAGGAGGAGGAGGAGAAGGAGGGCAGGAGAGTAACAAGGACCCCACAGACCTCCTCCTACTACTACTCCTCCTCCTCAACCCCCCTCCCCTGTAGCAGTGACGAAGTTACTTAGCTGGGTCATGAGAAGACTGTGTTAATAAAATTATATATATAATTTTATGCAGATTTTCCAGCATATATATATGTGTGTGTGTGTATGTGTATATCTGTGTGTGTAAATATATATATATATATATATGTATGTATGTATGTATGTATATATATATATGTTTTCTGAGGTTTTCGCCGGTGTTTGTATGTAGGTCTTTGGTTGTTTGGGTTTTCTCCCGTGTAAAATTGGAAGTGTCTTGGCGACGTTTCGACGAAGTCCCATTCGTCATCTTCAGGCTGGTGTTTTCGGCTTCGTGCTTCGAGGAGCAATGTGTGGTCTTAGCTGTTTCTTCCTTTTAACAGCTAAGACCACACATTGCTTCTCGAAGCACGAAGCCGAAAGCACCAGCCTGAAGATGACGAATGGGACTTCGTCGAAACGTCGCCAAGACACTTCCAATTTTACGTGGGAGAAAACCCGAATAACCAAAGACCTACATATATATACCCTGCCAATATTCCCTTCCGACGCGTTCAGTTTCCCGCGCCGGTTTTCAACCCGCGCCGCCTTTCTGCTTTCGTCTTCAGATCAACACCGAAGAAGGCGTGGACGAAAAGGACCCGGAGCCCGTCTCCTGGGACCGCGCCATCCCCGAAGAGATCGCCAGGCAGGTCCAGCCGAAGTTGGTCCAGGCCGAGAGCGTCACCGTCTGGATCGACCCTTTGGATGCCACTCAGGAATACACAGGTCTCCTTTCTTTCATATAGCGTATATATATGTATGTATGTATGTATGTATGTATGTATGTATGTATGTATTTGTTTTCTGAGGTTTTCGCGGGTGTTTGTATGTAGGTCTTTGGTTATTCAGGTTTTCTCCCGCGTAAAATTGGAAGTGTCTTGGCGACGTTTCGACGACACTTCCAATTTTACGTGGGAGAAAATCCGAATAACCAAAGACCTATCTTATCTATCTATCTATCTATCTATCTATCTATCTATCTATCTATCTATCTATCTATCTATCTATCTATCTATCTATCTATCTACAACAGGGAGAGGTCTGTTGGACGATCAAAAAGCATTGCTAGGGAAGCCGAGTTGGCAAAGGAAGAAAGCCAGAATAAGGCTGAAGAAAATTGGGGTTTTCACTTATGAGAGGGGATTTCATATTATGAATTAGAAAGGGTTAAAGGGAGAAGGGGAATTCTGGTCCTTAGATTCAAAATCCTCGGAAATTGGTTGAAAATAAGGACTTTCATTTGTTTAAGACAGTGGTTCTCAACCTGTGGGTCGGGAGCCCATTTGGGGTCGAACGACCATTTCACGGGGGTCGCCAAACAACGCAGTCCGCCATTTTCCCCCCCTTTTCCTTAGCTGTGCTACTCCCTTTTATTCTATTGGCTTTTGAAAGCCAATAGAATAGACTCTCTTGAATAGAGTCTAATTCTATTGGCTTTCCAAAGCCAATAGGAATGGTCCAGGCTGTCTCTGCCCTGCTGAGCCCGCCAAAAGCCCCATTCTGCAAACGTAGTCCTCGACTTACGACCGGTTGAGTAGTCCTCGACTTACGACCGGTTGGGGGTCGCGGCATTAAAAAGGTTGAGAACCACTGGTTTAAGATTTAAATCCAGATGCTGGGCAACCGACTCGTATTTACGACGGTCGCAGTGTCCTGGGGTCCCGTGATCAAAATCCAGACGCTTGGCAACAGACTCGTATTTACGACAGTCGCAGCATCCTAGGGCCACGAGATCAAAATTCAGACGCTTGGTAACCGACTCGTATTTACGACGGTCGCAGTGTCCCGGGGTCACATGATCAAAATCTAGACGCTTTGAAACCGACTCGTATTTACGATGGTCGCAGTGTCCCGGGGTCAGGTGATCAAAATCCAGACGCTTGTCAACTGACTTATAATTATGACGGTTGCAGCGTCCCGAGGTCAGGTGATCAAAATCCAGCCGCTGGGCAACCGACTCGTATTTATGACGGTCGCAGCGTCCCTGGGGTCACGTGCTCAAAATCCAGACGCTCGGCAACCGACTCGTAGTTAGGACGGTCGCAGCGTCCCGGGGTCACGTGAACAAAATCCAGATGCTTGGAAACTGACTCGCATTTACGGCGGTCGCAGCGTCCTGAGGTCACGAAATCAAAATCCAGACACTGGGCAACCGACTTGTATTTACGACAGTCGCAGCGTCCCTGGGGTCACGTGCTCAAAATCCAGACGCTCGGCCACCGACTCGTATTTACGACGGGTCGCAGCATCCCTGGGTCCTGTGAAGACAATCCAGACACTCGGCAACCGACTCGTAGTTAGGACGGTCGCAGCGCCCCGGGGCCCTGTGGCGGCAGGGAAGCGAGGACTATCGGCGAGGTCTTTTGCGTGTGTGTGTGTTTCCCTTGTCGCGCCGGCATGAACGTCTCATGGTTTGTTTTGGTTTTTTTTTTTTTTTGTACCTCCCTTTTGTAGAGAATCTGGTCCAGTACGTCACGACCATGGTTTGCGCGGCGGTGGACGGTAAACCAGTAATCGGAGTCATCCACAAGCCGTTTTCCGAATATACCGGTAGGTGGCTCGTTTCCTTTCCACCCAACAGGGCGTTTCGAGAACGACATGGCGTCCCTCCACACTAGGACGGGAGTTCCCTCCGACCTGGCGGGCAACGCGACTTCCAGTCGAAGGAGTGTTTAAAAAAAAACAACCACAAACCCACAACACGGAAGGATAGAATCCACAACCTACCATTAGAGACATTTTTTTTGTATCGCACAGGGTGTCGGGAACGAACGGAAGAGACTATTATTGGTAGCTCAGGGTTGAAGTGGGCTTGGGGGGGGGTGTCCTTGGTGCTCTCTGAGCTGGGTGGTTTCCTTGCAGACGTTTCAGGACCCAACTAGGGAACAAGATCAGTGCTAGGAGGAGGTGGGGTTGCGAGGAGGAGGAGGAGAATGACTGTGGGGTCCTTGATGCTCTCTGAGCTTGATGGCTTTCTTGCAGACATTTTAGGACCCAACTAGGGAACATCATCAGGGGTAGAAGGGGAGGAGGAGGAGGAGGAGGAAGTGTGGGGTCCTTGATGCTCTCTGAGCTTCCTTGTTTTCTTGTAGACGTTTCATGACCCAGCTAGGAAACAACATCAAGGCTAGAAGGGAGGGGGGTTTATGAAGAGGAGAGGGAGGATCTATCTATCTATCTATCTATCTATCTATCTATCTATCTATCTATCTATCTATCTATCTATTTATCTATCTCTTATCTATCATCTATCTAAAAATATATCTTATCTATCTCTATCTCTCTATCCTATCTGTCCATCCTTCTGTCTATCGTCTATCATATTTTCTATCTATCTATAAATCTATATCTTCTCTCTATTGTATCTATCATATTTTCTATCTATCTCTCTGTCTATAAATCTCTATATCTTCTCTGTCTCTATTGTATCTCTGTCCATCCATCCATCCATCCATCCACCTATCTATCTCTATCTTATCTATCATCTATCGTCTATCTAAAAATATCTATATCTTATCTCTCTCTCTCTCCTATCTCTGTCCATCCATCTATCTGTCTCTATCTATAAATCTCTATCTTGTCTCTCTGTCTCTCTGTCTGTCTGTCTGTCTCTCTTTCTCTCTCTCTCTCTCCTATCTCTGTCCATCCATCTGTCTGTCCATCTATCTATCTATCTATCTATCTATCTATCTATCTATCTATCTATCTATCATATTTTCTATCTATCTGTCTCTATCTATAAATCTCTCTCTCTGTGTCCTATCTCCGTCCATCCGTCCGTCCGTCCGTCCGTCCGTCCGTCCGTCCGTCCGTCCGTCCGTCCGTCCATCCATCCATCCATCCATCCATCCATCCATCTATCTATCTATCTATCTATCTATCTATCTATCTATCTATCTATCTATCTATCTATCTATCTATCTTTCTATCTTATCCCTCCCTCCCTCCCTGCCTCTATCTGTGTCTCATTGGAAAGCCACGATAACCAACAACCCCCCCCCCGACCCGTCGATTTCTCTTTTCCAGCTTGGGCCATGGTGAGCGGAGGCTCCAACATCCAGCCGCGCCCTTCCTACAACGAGCAGACGCCCACCATCATCGTCTCGCGATCCCACGAAGGCGCCGTCAAGGAGGTGGCCTGGCAGAGCTTTGGGAATAAAACCGCCATCATTAACGCCGGCGGAGCAGGTGGGCTTCCGTCGGCTTTTCCCCCACGTTTCGTTTGTGTTTTATTCTTCTTTTTCCTCTCAATCTCAAAGGAAGGCTGTCCGTTGCTGTGCGGTCTAGTGTTTCTTTCTTTTTTTTAAAAAAAATTATTTCTTCCCCCGATGGTATTTCTTCATTTTTTGTCCCCCAAATGTTGTGCAAAAAGAAGTCTTGCTGCTGTTCTCACCGGCAAAAATCAAACCTAGACTTCGTCGATCGACCTTTCCGGCCTTGTACCAAATTTAAAATAACCAAAAAAAAAAAAAAGTTCAGGTTTCAAAATCTACAGGTTCCCCCCCCCCCAGCGTCTTTTCTAGCCATTGTGTTATTTTTTGTCGGCTCTCTCTTGGCTTTAACACCTGGCTTGTGAGGACGCTTCCAACATATTTTTTTTAAATCATTTTTGTTCGTTTTGTTCGTTTATAGGTGGCAAGTTGCCACCTATAAAAACATTTTGCATAAGTTTTCTTTAGAAGAGGTGGACATTGTTAACTTATCATTTCTTGCCGTTTCTCTAAATTATATTATATCATGTTATATCAAGTTTTATATCCAAAGTTCTTTGCCCGTGTGATATTATATCCAGAGTTTTTGCCCATGTTATCGTAGTGTCTTTCACTTGTTTCTCTTCCAGTTTCAAATTTAATAGATGATGATGATGAGGATGAGGATGATATACATTTTTTCTAATTTGGCTGGTGGCAAATTGCCATCTATAAAAATATTTTGTATAAGTTTTCTTTATAAGAGGCAGACATTGTTAACTTATCATTTCTTGCCATTTCTCTCAATCTATATTATATATATTATATCCAAAATTCTTTTCCCATGTTGTCGTGGTGTCTTTCACTTGTTCATCTTCCATTTTCAAATTTAATAGATGAAGATGATGATGATGATGATGATAATAGTAATTTGCTAATTTGGCTGGTGGCAAGTTGCCATGTATAAAACATTTTGGTGTAAGTTTTCTTGATAAGAGGTGGACGTTGTTAATTTATCATTTCTTGCCATTTCTCTAAATCTATATTATATCCAAAGTTCTTTGGCCATGTTATCGTGGTGTCTTTCATTTGTTCCATTTTCAAATTTAATAGAAAATAATAATAGTAGTAGTAGTAGTAGTAGTAGTAGTAGTAGTAGTAGTAGTAGTAGTAATAATAGATGCTACAAGTACATCAGATGGTTGAAGAAGAAAAAATGGCTTTGGAAGAATATCTGAAGAACAATGATGAAGATGCACTGAAATTAGTATATCAGGAAGGCTTACTAACTACTGGAGAGACCAAACTGGCCTACAAGAAAGACCAAATGAAGAACAGAATAGAGGCATGGGAAGACAAAGCACTACATGGCCAATATATGAAAAAAATAGTTGGGAAAGCAGATAATAACAAGACCTGGCAATGGCTAAGAGCAGGAAAATTGAAGAAAGAGACCGAGGGACTAATTCTGGCTGCACAAAACCAAGCCTTAAGGACAAATGTATACAAAGTCAAAATTGAGAAGACAGCAACAGACAGTAAGTGCCGCCTATGCAAAGAAGCTGAAGAAACAGTGGACCACTTGGTAAGCTGTTGCAAGAAGATTGCACAGACTGATTACAAGCAGCGGCATGACAAAGTAGCAACAATGGTGCATTGGAAGATCTGCAAAAAATATCATTTGCCTTTAAGCAAAAACTGGTGGGATCATAAAATAGAGAAAGTCATAGAAAATGATAAAATTAAACTGCTCTGGGACTTCAGAATTCAAACAGACAAGCACCTGCAACACAACACCCCAGACTTAACAATTGTCGATAAGAAAGACAAAAAAGTCTGGATAATGGACGTGGCACTGCCTGGAGATAGCAGAATAGAAGAGAAAGAACTGGAGAAGATCACAAAATACAAAGACCTACAAATAGAAATAGAAAGACTGTGGCAAAGGCAAGCAAGGATAGTACCAATAGTCATAGGCTCCTTGGGTGCAATCCCAAAACAACTGGAGCACCACTTGAACACCATCATCGGCATTGACAAATTCGCTATTAGTCAATTGCAAAAGGCGGCCTTATTAGGAACTGCTTCCATCCTGCGATGATATCTGTAATACCATCAAATATCCACATCTGCCTATCCCAGGTCCTGGGTAAGGACTCGATAGGTAGACAAAATGCCAAATCCAGTCTGAACATCTGGCTGACTGTGCGATGATCCATAATAATAATAATAGTAATACTAATTACTACTACTACTACTAATAATAATAATAATACATTTTTGTTCATTTGGCTGGTGGCAAGTTGCCATCTATAAAAACATTTTGCATAGGTTTTCTGTAGAAGAGGTGGACATTGTTAATTTATCATTCCTTGCCATTTCTCTAAATCTACATTATATTCAAAGTTCTTTGCCCATGTTATCGTGGTGTCTTTCACTTGTTCATCTTCCATTTGCAAATTTAATAGATAATGATATATATTTTTGCTGGTGGCTAGTTGCCATCTATAAAAAGATTTTGCGTAAGTTTTCTTTAGAAGAAGTGGACACTGTTAACAGATCATTTCTTGCCGTTTCTCTAAATCTACATTATATCCAAAGTTCTTTGCCCATGTTATCGTGGTTTCTTTCACTTGTTCCTCTTCCATTTTCAAACTTAATTGAAAACAACAACAATAACAACAATGACAATAATAAAGTTGGAAGGGACCTTGGAGGTCATCTACTCCAACCCCCTGCTCAAGCAGGAGACCCTTACAGAATCAGAGAAGAATAGAGTTTGAAGGGAGCTTGGAGGTCATCTAGGCCAACCCCCTGCTCAGGCAGGAAACCTTATACCATTTCGGACAAATGGCTGTCCAGTCTCTTCTTCAAAACTTCCAGTGATGGAGCACCCACAGCTTCTGGTGGCAAGCTGTTCCACTGGTTAATTGTTCTCACTCTCGGGAAATTTCTGCTTAGTTCTAGGTTGCTTCTCTCCATCATCATCATCATCATCATCATCATCATTATTGAACAAGAACAAGAACAACAATAATAATAATAATAATAATAATGTTGGGACCTTGGAGGTCATCTACGTTACACATTTTCCTAATCAGTTTTTCATCAGGGGTTAATAATCTCCGATCTGACCAAATCTGCTCTTTATAAACTTCATACGATTTAACATCTTTTTATCCTATCTCCCTCCCGTCGTCAAATGCAACCCACTGCGATAAATCAACACCCTGATTTTCCATCTCTTATTTTTTTTCTCTTCCCCTTTTTCTTTCTTACTTTCTTTCTTTCTTTGTCTTTCTTTCTCTCTCTCTTACTCTGTCTTTCTTTCTCTTTCTTTCTCTCTATTTCTTTTTCTTTCTTTCTCTTTTTCTTTCTCTTTTTCTTTCTCTTTTTCTTTCTCTCTCTCTTTTTTCTTTCTCTTTCTCTTTATTTCTTTCTTTCTCTCTTTATTCGTTTCTTTTTCTTTTTTCTTACTCTTTATCTCTCTCTTTTTCTTTCTCTCTTTTTTCTTTCTTTCTCTTTCTATCTTTCCCTCCCTCTCTCTCTTTCTTTCCCCCTCTCTCTTTCTTTCTTTTTCTCTCTCTTTCTCTTACTCTTTCTTTCTTTTTTCTCTTTCTTTCTCTTTCTTCCTTTCTCTCTTTCTCTTTTTCTTTCTTTCCTTCTTTCTCTTTTTCTTTATCTCTTTCTTTCTCTCTCTCTTTCTGTCTCTTTCTTTCTTTCTTTCTTTCTTTCTTTCTTTCTTTCTTTCTTTCTTTCTTTCTTTCTTTCTTTCTTTCTTTCTTTCTTTCTTTCTTTCTTTCTTTCTTTCTTTCTTTCTTTCTTCCATTTTCCCCCAGGGTATAAAGTATTATCTCTCCTGGACGTGCCGGAAGCCCACCAGGAACGAGCCGACATCTACATCCACGTGACCTACATCAAAAAATGGGACATCTGCGCCGGCAACGCCGTGCTGAAGGCCCTGGGCGGACACATGACCACCTTAGCCGGGGAGGAGATCACGTACACCGGCTCCGACGCGAACGAGGACGGCCTGATCGCCAGCGTTCAGATGAACCATCAGACGCTGGTGGAAAAACTCCCGGGTCTCGCCAAAAACTCGCGAAACTGACCTCCCGTTTTCCGAAGGGGTTTGGGGGAGGAAAATAAAAACAAAAAACAAAACAAAACAAAGGTACAACGAACCCCCGGGGGAAAGGTGAGAAACAGGAAGAAAAAAAAAAGAATTAAAATAAAAATGTGCTCCTTGAGGACCGGAAACTTGCCAGGGCGGCGTTTGGAGAAGGCGGAAAAGGGGCTCCGTTTTTCAAATTGGAATCTCTTGAGACTGTCGTCGTGTCCAGACACTACTGAGAAGTTTGTTTTTTTTTCCTCTCTCTCTATAAATAATCTCGATGGGTGCTTGATAAGAACATTTTGATTTGTAACGTCCGGAAGAGGAAAAAAGTGACTTTTTGGAGGTTTTTTTTTCTTTTTTGGACCTGGAAACCAACCGATAAATCGTCTTTCTTCTTTCTTTTTCCGGGGGATACAAAAGCCGAAACCGAGTCGACTGTCCCAGCGATTGGAAGTGACGACCACACAAACACACAAAACAAGAATGGAACTCTTGGGACCATTATTATTGTTATTAGTTTACGTTTACTTGAAAATCCAAACCAGCGTCGTGTGGATGAGCGTTACACTCTTTCTCTCTGTGGCTTTTCATTATTTTTTTTAAATCAGAGGACCGGTTTTCCGTGTGTCGTTGTGAAGGACACTGTGCCCCCCCCCAATGTTGTTGGGACTACTGAATATTATTGCCACGATAAACCGTTGTGTTCTTCCCCCAAAAGGCCTTTTATTTGAGCAGGGGGCTGGACTAGAAGATCTTCGGGGTCCCTTCCAGCTCTATCCTGTTATGTTCCATCATTTTATTTTAAATTTTATTCCATTCCATTATTAATCTATTCTATTCTATTGTTATTCTATTCTATTATTCTGTTCTGTTCTTTTCTAGTCTATTCTATTATATTCTATATTTCTATTCTATTTATTCTGTTCTATTTTATTCTATTCTGTTCTATATTTCTATTCTATTTATTCTATTCTAATTTCTATATTCTAATCTAATTTCTATATTCTATTCCATTCTCTATTCTATTTTTGATTCTGTTCTATTCTAATTATGTTTCTATTCTATTCTCTATTCTGTTCTATTCTATTCATATTATATTCTCATTCTATTCTGTTCTATTATTCTATTCTATATTTCTATTCTATTCTTTATTCTGTTCTGTTCTATATTTCTATTCTATTCTACTCTTCTATTCTAATTTCTATATTCTATTCCATTCTCTATTCTATTTTTGATTCTATTCTAATTATGATTCTATTCTCTATTCTGTTCTATTCTATTCATATTATATTCTCATTCTATTCTGTTCTATTATTCTATTCTATATTTCTATTCTATTCTTTATTCTGTTCTGTTCTATATTTCTATTCTATTCTACTCTTCTATTCTAATTTCTATACTCTATTCCATTCTCTATTCTATTTTTGATTCTATTCTAATTATGTTTCTATTCTATTCTCTATTCTGTTCTATTCTATTCATATTATATTCTCATTCTATTCTGTTCTATTATTCTATTCTATATTTCTATTCTGTTCTTTATTCTGTTCTATTCTGTTCTATATTTCTATTCTATTCTACTCTTCTATTCTAATTTCTATATTCTATTCCATTCTCTATTCTATTCTAATTATGTTTCTATTCTATTCTCTATTCTATCCTATCCTATTATTATTTTCTATTCTCCCTGAGCTTCTAATATACAAGAGGGCTTTGATTGTTGGTTCAGCTTTTTAAGCACAGACTCCTCAGCTTAACGGATGCAGTTCAGGTCGTCCTCGACTGAACGACCGCAATGCGACCCCAAAGTTCCTGTCGTTAAGCGAGACATTAAGCGAGCTCTTTCCCCCCCCCATTTTATGACTTTTCTTAAAGGTTGCGAAATCAGTTGCCAGTTAG
Organism: Crotalus adamanteus; assembly: GCA_039797435.1. Lineage (NCBI taxonomy): Eukaryota > Metazoa > Chordata > Lepidosauria > Squamata > Viperidae > Crotalus > Crotalus adamanteus. The sequence goes on from CM077936.1 coordinate 2,567,390, forward strand.
GAAAGTCAGAAAAAGGGGATCGGTCATGTCTGTCTCCCTCCCTCCCTCTCTCTCTCTCTCTCTCTCTCTCTCTCTCTCTCTCACACACACACACACACACACACACAACACAGAAAACACATTCAGAAAATAGAAACTTCTCCACAGAAAGATTTATAAGGAATTCCTCACCTCTTTGCTATTCTTATAGTGATGGATACATAAAAATGGTTTGTATAACATAAAGCACGCTGGCTGGGGAATTCTGGGAGTGGAAGTCCCCCCTCTTAAAGCATTGTGGCTGGGGGATTCTGGGCGTGAAAATCCCCCCCCCTCTTAAAGCATGGCCGGCTGGGGGATTCTGGGAATGAAAATCCCCCCCCTTAAAGCATGGTCGGCTGGGGGATTCTGGGAGTGGAAATCCCCCCCCTCTTAAAGCATGCCGGCTGGGGGATTCTGGGCGTGGAAGCCCCCCTCTTAAAGCATGCCGGCTGGGGGATTCTGGGAGTGAAAATCCCCCCCCTCTTAAAGCATGCCGGCTAGGGGATTCTGGGAGTGAAAATCCCCTCCCTCTTAAAGCATGCCGGCTGGGGGATTCTGGGAGTGAAAATCCCCCCCTCTTAAAGCATGCCGGCTGGGGGATTCTGGGCATGAAAATTCCCCCCCCCTCTTAAAGCATGCCGGCTGGGGAATTCTGGGAGTCGACATCCAAAAAGGCCAGTGACGCCAGCCCACAAACACAATTAGTTTGATTGCAAATTTCATTCTTCCCGTTGAAGCTTTTGGCAGCGCAAAGAAGCTAAACTTGTTTTTCCCCTTTTTAACAAATAGCCAAAAAGGCCATTTTAAAACCCATTTGAACATTAAATCCTTCACATTAAATGCTAATTCCAGCGGCCGGTTGCTTTGATTTCACCTTTGATTTATAATATACCCAGCGCTGTGAGGAATTATAGCTGCACCGGGACTTGCAGCTGTTCATTTAATGACCATTTGGCAACCGACTCGTATTTACGACGGTTGCAGCGTCCTGGGTTCACGTGATCAAAATTCAGACAGTTTGGCAACCGACTCGTATTTACAACGGTCGCCCCGTCCCGTTTTCTCCTTTTGTGATCTGACAGGCAAAATCAGTGGGGAGGCCGGATTCGTTTAACGACCGTCTGAGTGACTTAAGTGCAGCGATTCAGTGAATGACGGAGGCAAAGAAGCTGGTACAATGGGGCAAAACTCCCTCAACCGCTGTCTCACTTAGCGACGGAAAATTGGGGTGCCGTCTCACTTAGCGACGGAAAATTAAGTACAGGGCGTCAGGGACTCCCTGTACTTTAGACGGTCGCAACGTGCCGGGGCTCACGGATTTAGGACAGTTGCGGCATCCTGGGGTCACGTGATCAAAATTCAGACGCTCGGCAACCGACTCGTATTTAGGACGGTCGCAGCGTCCTGAGGTCACGTTTTCTCCTTTGGTGAGCTGACAAGCAAAATCAGTGGGGAGGCCGGATTCGTTTAACGACTGTGTGACTGACTTAAGTGCAGCGATTCAGTGAATGACGGAGGCAAAGAAGCTGGTACATTGGGACAAAACTCCTTCAACTGCTGTCTCACTTAGCGACAGAGAATTGGGGCACCCTCGTACGTCGGGGACTCCCGGTACTTAAGACCAGTGGTTCTCAACCTTTTTAATGCCGCGACCCCCCAACCGGTCGTAAGTCGAGGACTACTCAACCGGTCATAAGTCGAGGACTACTCAACTGGTGCAGCACCGTTTGCAGAATGGGACTTTTGGCGGGCTCAGCAGGGCAGAGACAGCCTGGACAGTTCCTATTGTTCCCTGAGCTGGGTGGTTTCCTTGCAGACGTCTTGTGACCCAACTAGGGGACGTCATCAGTGCTGCAAGGAGGGAGGAGGAGGAGGGACCGTAGATTCCATGGCGCTCTCTGAGTTGGCGGTTTCGTTGCAGACGTCTCGTGACCCAACTAGGGGTCGTCATCATTGTGGGAAGGAAGGAGGGAGGAGGAGGAAGGACTGTAGATTCCATGGCGCTCTCTGAGTTGGCGGTTTCCTTACAGACGTCTCAGGACCCAACTAGGGAACATCATCAGAGCTAGAAGGGAGAGCTCTTTTCCTTTAGAACCCTACCCGGAAACACAAGGTCCTGGCATCCCTCTACCGTTTTCCTATCTCTTTAGCTTGAAGGGCGGGGACTAGTGCGCTCCTCTCCCATTGGCTCTCCTGAACGGGCCTTCTCTCTTTCTCAGGTCCGCCCTCTAGTTTTCTCCGAGGAGGAGCCGCTCTCTGTTATCCTATCTCTATAGCCTCGGGGGTGGGGCGAGGCCGCGACTCTCCCATTGGCTTTCGGGAAAGGCCCGCCCTTGTGCTCTAGCTCCTCCCTCTGGTCCAGTGCACTACAGGAGCCCCTCTCAATTGGCCTGTCTCTGCAACCTCTTCCGCCTATTGGCTCCCCGGAAAGTGCCCGCCCTCTAATCCTCCCTCTAGTCTCCCGCCTTGGAGGAGCCCCACCCATTTTGCCTATAGCCTCTCCATCCTATTGGCTACCAGGAAAGGACCTGCCTTCTATCTTAGCTCCCGCCCTGGAGGAGCCCCACCCATTTTGCCTATAGCCTCTCCATCCTATTGGCTGCCAGGAAAGGGCCCGCCTTCCATCCCAGCTCCTCCCTTTAATCTCCCGCCCTGTAAGAACCTCTCTCATTTTGTCCGTAGCCTCTTTATAGCCTATTGGCTCCTGGGAAAGGGCCCTCCCTCTTCTCTAGCTCCTCCCTCTATGGTCGTGCATTGGAGGAGCCCCTCTCAATTTGCCTAATGTCTATCTGCCAGAGGAGGGAAGCTTGGCCCTATTTATGACTCGTGGACTTCAACTCCCAGAATTCCTCAGCCAGTACGGCTGCTTGAGGAATTCTGGGCGTTGAAGTCCACAAGTCATAAATACAAGCGCCGAGGTTCCTTTACCCCTACTATCGCCTCTTGGTAGCCGTCTTCCCTCTTTTCCCCTCAGCCCCCGCCTCCAGTCCAGGGGGCAGGCAACCTTATAAGGCTGACTCAGGAATTCTGGGAGTTGAAGTCCATGAGCCGCCCACCCCCTGCTCTAGTCCCAATGCACAGGAGGAGCTTCCGCCTGATTGGTTGTTTTTTTTTTTTCTCGCCTCGAGCTTCTTAACCGTCGATTGGTCGGTGCGAGGTGGGGGGAGAAGGCGGCGCCTTTTTCCCATTGGCGGGCGCCGCTTTTGGCGGGAGGACGGGGCCCGCGGTTGGTGGGCGGGGCCCGGCCTGAGGCGATTAGTAGAGGGTGTCTCTCTCTCGCGCGCGCGCGCGCGCGCGCGCGGTCGCGGGAAGGGGGCGTGGCCTGTGCTTCCTTCGCCTCAGTCGGGCTTTTGGCGCCACGCGGACGTTTGTTTTCCTGATTCGCGTTTGGTTTTTTTTTTTTTTGGCGCTCGACGGTGGCCGCCGAGGGACAATTACCTCATGGAGCCCGCCGCCCGCCGCCCTCGCCCGCACCGCCGCCGCTTGCTCCTCGGCGACGCCGAGGGTCCCCTCACCCGGCGGAGAAGCCTGGACTGGGCCGGGTAAGGCGCGGCCGGATTCGGGGCCTCCCTCCGGCCTCGAAGCCTCTTCCGTTGGGGGGGGGGGGCGGGGGAGACCGCCAGGCCCGGAGCCTCAATTCTCCTCCTCGCCCTCTCCTCTCCCCCCCCCCCCCATCCGCGCCTTCGCCTCACCACGCTCCTTCACGGAATGGCGGAGGAACCCCGAGGGCATCTAGTCGTGCCCCCTCCCCCCCCCCAAAAAAAGCTGGGAACCTTTTGGCCGGCCTCCTAGAGGCCCCGAAAGCCGAGAGGGCTGTGGAGGCTGAAAGGGAACCCACCTCGCCGGGTTGTTGTTTATATAGAGAGGGAGGAAGACGACGACGACGACCAGGCGGCGCCATCTTCTTCTGTTTCTGTGGATGTCTTGTGTATGAGCGTTGTGTGTCCTTGGCTGGTTTGTGTGTGTGTGTGTGTGTATGTGTATATGTGTGGCATATATGTGTGTGTATACATGAACGCGGTTGAGCAAATGTGTGGATGTGGAGGAGTGTGTGTGTATAGGAGTGGTTGTGTGTATGGGTGTGGATGTGTTTGTAGGTGTGTATATTGGTGTGTGGATGTGTGTATTTGTGGGTATATGAATGTGGTTGAGCATGTGTGGATGTGGGTGAGTGTGTATAGGAGTGGTTGTGTATATGTGTGTATATGTTTGTGTGGAAGTGTATATTTGTGGATATATATGTGTGTGTGTGTGTATCTACATGAGTGTGATTGAATATATGGATGTGGATGAGTGTGTGTATATGAGTGGTTGTGTATACGGGTATGGATGTGGTTGTACCTGTGTATATATGGGTGTGGATGTGAATATTTGTGGGCATAAATGTGGTTGAGCATATGTGGATGTGGATGAGTGTATATGAGTGCTTGTGTATAAATGGTTGTGTATATGTGTGGATGTGGTTGTACATTTGTATATATGTGTGTGGATGTGTGTATTTGTGGGTATATGAATGTGGTTGAGCATGTGTGGATGTGGGTGAGTGTGTATAGGAGTGGTTGTGTATATGTGTGTATATGTTTGTGTGGAAGTGTATATTTGTGGATATATATATGTGTGTGTGTATCTACATGAGTGTGATTGAATATATGGATGTGGATGAGTGTGTATATGAGTGGTTGTGTATACGGGTATGGATGTGGTTGTACCTGTGTATATATGGGTGTGGATGTGAATATTTGTGGGTATAAATGTGGTTGAGCATATGTGGATGTGGGTGAGTGTATATGAGTGGTTGTGTATATGTGTGGATGTTTGTGGATGTGTATATTTGTGGATATATATGTGTGTTTGTATCTGTACATGAGTGTGATTGAGTATATGGATGTGGATGAGTGTATATGAGTGCTTGTGCATAAATGGTTGTGTATATGTGTGGATGTGGTTGTACATTTGTATATATGTGTGTGGATGTGTATATTTGTGGGTATATGAATGTGGTTGAGCATATGTGGATGTGGGTGAGTGTGTATAGGAGTGGTTGTGTATATGTGTGTATATGTTTGTGTGGATGTATATATTTGTGTATATATGTGTGTATCTGTACATGAATATGGATGAGGATGAGTGTGTATAGGAGTGGTTGTATATATGGTTGTGGATGTGGTTGTACATGTGTATATTTGGGTGTGGATGTGTATATTTGTGGGTATATGAATGTGGTTGAGCATATGTGGATGTGGGTGAGTGTGTATAGGAATGGTTGTGTATATGTGTGTATGTTTGTGTGGATGTGTATATTAGTGGATATATATATATGTATGTGTATCTACCTGAGTGTGATTGAGTATATGGATGTGAGTGAGCGTATATATGAGTAGATGTGTATATGAGTGGTTGTGTATAGGTGTGGATGTGGTTGTACATTTGTATATATGGGTGTGGATGTGTATATTTGTGGGTATATGAATGTGGTTGGGCATATGTGGATGTGGGTGAGTGTGTATAGGAGTGGTTGTGTATATGTGTGTATATGTGTGGAAGTGTATATTTGTGGATATATATTTGTGTGTATGTGTATCTACATGAGTGTGATTGAGTATATGGATGTGGATAAGTGTGTGTATATGAGTGGTTGTGTATAGGTGTGGATGTGGTTGTACATGTGTATATATGTGTGTGGATGTGAACATTTGTGGGTATAAATGTGGTTGAGCATATGTGGATGTGGGTGAGTGTATATGAGTGGTTGTGTATATGTGTGTATGTTTGTGGATGTGTATATTTGTGGATATATATGTGTGTGTGTATCTGTACATGAGTGTGATTGAGTATATCAGTGGTTCTCCACCTGTGGGTCGGGACCCCATTTGGGGGTCGAACGACCATTTCACGGGGGTCGCCAAACCACGCTGTCCGCCATTTTTTTCCCTTTTCCCTAGCTGACCTACTCCCTCTTATTGGTGGCCACACCCACTTGGGGGTCACCACAACATGGGGAACTGTATTATGGGGTCACGGCATTAGAAAGGTTGAGAACCACTGGAGTATATGGATGTGGATGAGTGTATATGAGTGCTTGTGTATAAATGGTTGTGTATATGTGTGGATGTGGTTGTGCATGTGTATATTTGTGTGTGGATGTGTATATTTGTGGGTATATGAATGTCGTTGAGCTTATGTGGGTGAGTGTATATGAGTGGTTGTGTATATGTGTGTGGATGTGGTTGTATGTGTGTATATGTTTGTGTCAGTGTGTATATTTGTGGATATATGTATGTGTGTATCTTTACATGAATGTGATTGAATATATCGATGTGGATGAGTGTATAAGTGGTTGTGTATATGTGAATGTGTATATATATGAGTATCTGCATGAGTGGATGTGTGGGTGTATATGAGTGGTGTATGTGTGGCTGTATATACGAGTGTATGTATAGAATGTATATGTGTGTGGGGGGGTGTATATGTGAATGTGTATAGTGTATCAGTATATGTGTGGATATATCTGTGGGTGTATATAGGCATCTGTGTAGGTGTGTATATATGAGTGTATGTATAGAATGTGTGCATGTGGTTGTATATGAGTATATGTATAGTCTGTGGATACATATTTGTGTGGGTGTATATAGGTATATGTGTGTGGGTGTGTGTATGTGTATATATATATATATGGCTACAGTCAGAAGAAGGAAAGCTACATGAGATAAACCTAAGCAAGCTGTGCTTCCTTTTTCTGGTTATTTGGCTCTACCTTTTCATAGAATACAGTCCAGATAATTGAACAAACTATGTTGCATTACATTCTTGATTAAATGATCTTTCCCTTGATATATAATTTTATGGTACTACCCCCCCCCCAAAAAGGGGTGTTTATTAGCCATCAAACCTCAAAAATACACTTTCCCCAAAAGGTTTCCACAATTTGGGCCACTACCGTAATTAGATGAATCGAGCCGATATAATTATCAATGACATAACTCGGTTTGGACGCCCAACCTTTCCAGACCTACAATCTTCTGCCCCAACTTAATGTTAGTTTATCTGATTTCCTAAAAGGGGAGGGGAAAAAAACTTCCGTTTCAGTTTAAATTTGGATCGAATACCAGCAATTATAATAATCGCCCTAACGGCAGCAGCGCATCGTTCCTAGGGGTTCATTTCCCGAAATAACGCTTTTTTTCCCCTTGTTTTTATCCACCTTCGTTATTTTTTTGCAAATAACTCCAATTGGCGAACATACTTAAGATTTCTTCTTCCTGTTTCTCCCCCCCCATAACGACAGCCCTGTGAGGTGGTTTGTGTTGAGAAGGAGAGACTGGCTCAAAGTTAGCTAGCTGCCTTCAGTGCTCGAGGCTGGACTAAGTCAGCATGAGCAGGACTAGAACTCGCCGTCAGCTGCTTTGTTCTAGCCTGGCGCTCAAACTGTTAGCCCAAAATTGGATTATTTTCCAAACCTTTTGCAAGCAAAGTTTGAAGAAGCAGCGACGAACGTAGAAACCGTGGTTAGCAACCTCTGACTGCTTCTTAGAATGTTTTCACCAGACCAAATTTTTATTTTATTCTTTGTAGCTTTCAAGTGTAGCTTCCCTTTGTGATTGTGTAAAGAGCAGGGTTCCCCCCCCCCAGGCCATTTCATTCTATTTATTATAACACCAATAGCACTTTGACTTACATACCGCTTCGCCGTGCATATAACGACGCCACAATCACGCAGTGTGGGAAATAACGGCCCCGTCTTTGAAATCTTTTGTAGCTCCGCGGACTGCTGCGTCCAGACGGTGGAAAGCAAGAGCGCCAATATGAAAAGGACCTCCTCTTCCGACTCGACGGATTCGGGTTGGTTCCTGCGTTTTCCCGATTCAAAAGAAGGGCAATGCACGCTGGTGCTTTGTCATCCCGGAGTCTAGCCTGAAATTGTCATTTGCTTTTGCATCGCAACTGCCCCCCCCAATTTTTGAGTCCATTGGATGTAAAAAGGCCCTTCTCCGCTGTCACCCATCCCCTCTGGGTGCAGTTGAGAGATTTTATTTTATCCCTTCCTACACACAAGTTTAGCCTTTTATATATATATCTATATATATTTGTTTTCTGAGGTTTTCGCGGGTGTTTGTATGTAGGTCTTTGGTTATTCGGGTTTTCTCCCGCGTAAAATTTTACGTTCCAATTTTACGCGGGAGAAAACTTGAATAACCAAAGACCTACATGTATATATATGTATATCTATATATGTATATGTATATCTACTCATTTAGCCATCCAGCTCATCTGTCTCTCATAATTCTCCATCTATCTATCATCTGTCTCTCCCCACTCTCTCTCATATCTGTCTGTCTGTCTGTCTCTATCTATCTATCATATTCTCTATTATATCTATCTATAATCTATCTGTCTACGTCTGTATCCATCCATCGATCCATCTATATAATCTATCTTTGTCTATCTCTCGATCTATCCATCCATCTATATCTATCAATCTATCACTATCTATCTATCATATATTATATCTATCTATAATCTGTCTGTCTATATCCATCCATCTATGTCAGTGGTTCTCAACCTTTTTAATGCCGTGACCCCCCCCAACCGGTCGTAAGTCGAGGGCTACTCAACCGGTCGTAAGTCGAGGACTACTCAACTGGTGCAGCACCGTTTGCAGAATGGGACTTTTGGCGGGCTCAGCAGGGCAGAGACAGCCTGGACAATTCCTATTGGCTTTTGAAAGACAATAGAATTAGACTCTATTCAAGAGAGTCTCTTCTATTGGCTTTCAAAAGCCAATAGAATAAAAGGGAATGGCACAGCTAAGGAAAAGGGGGAAAAAAATGGCGGACTGCGTTGTTTGGCAACCCCCGTGAAATGGTCGTTCGACCCCAAATGGGGTCCCGACCCCACAGGTTGAGAACCACTGATCTATATCTATGATTATATCCATCCATCCATCCATATTATCTATCTATCTTATCTTATCTATCTATCTATCTATCTATCTATCTATCTATCTATCTATCTATCTATCTATCTATCTATCTATCTATCTATCATCTATCTATGTATCCATCCATCTATCCATCCATCCATGTAATCTATCTACCTACCTACCTACTTATCTATCTATATGATTATCAGTCTATCAATCTTTATCTATCTATCTGTCTATCATAAAATAAAAAATTAGGGGGTGGAGCCATCTGGTATTAAAAAAAATTGCGAGTGGTGCTTCCTTTTTCTGGTTATTTGGCTATCACTTTTCATAGAATGCAGTACAGATAATTGAACCGACTTGGTTGCATTACATTCTCAATTCAATTATCTTTCCACTGATATATAATTATATGGTACTACTCCCCCCCCCCAAAAAAGGGAGGGGGGGTATTATTAGCCATCAGACCTCAAAAATACACTTTCCCCAAAAAGGTTTCCACGATTTGGGCCACTACTGTAAATGCTCAAATCGTAGCCTTTTGTAAGTTCCCCCCACCCCTCCCAAAAGAAAAATAAAAATGGGATTTTTCTCTGCGTTCCTGATACAGGACCAATTCCGGCGGTACCTAAAACTGCGCCGTTCATTTATTCCAGTGGTTCTCAACCTTTTTAATGCCGCGACCCCCAACCGGTCGTAAGTCGAGGACTACTCAACCGGTCGTAAGCTGAGGACTACTCAACTGGCGCAGCCCCGTTTGCAGAATGGGACTTCTGGCGGGCTCAGCAGGGCAGAGACAGCCCGGACCATTCCTATTGGCTTTGGAAAGCCAATAGAATTAGACCCTATTCAAGAGAGTCTATCCTACTGGCTTTCAAAAGCCAATAGAACAAAAGGGAGGAGCACAGCTAAGGAAAAGGGGGAAAAAAATGGCGGACTGCGTTGTTTGGCGACCCCCATGAAAGGGTCGTTCGACCCCAAATGGGGTCCCGACCCACAGGTTGAGAACCACTGATTTATTCCCTTCTTCAGCTGTCCTCCAATAGCCGTACCATGCAAAGCCAGATACTTTTTATTTATTGATTTTGTTGTTTCGCCTCCCGCAGGCTGCTGCATGGATTCCCCCGTCCTGCTCGGCCCGAACGACTTCGAAGAAAGGTAGGCGATTAAAAAAAAAAAAGACGCCGGCGGGGTCTTAAAGGCGGAAATAATTGCGGCCTTTCCCAAACCGCCTGGTCTGGTCAGCCCAAAGGTGTGATATAAACGACTCGGGCTAGCCAATTGTTCTGTTTCGGGGAGAGGATCCGCCTCGTTTTGTTAATTTGATTTAATCGGTGCGCTGAAGGATTAAAATTGGTCAGCCCGTTTTTATTATTATTATTATTATTATTATGGATCATCGCACAGCCAGCCAGATGTTCAGACTGGATTTGGCATTTTATCTACCTATCGAGTCCTTACCCAGGACCTGGGATAGGCAGCTGTGGATGTTTGATGGTACTACAGGTATTACTTTGTCGTGCTGCTGCTTGTAGTCAGTCTGTGCAATCTCCTTGCAACAGCTTACCAAGTGGTCCACTGTTTCTTCAGCTTCTTTGCATAGGCGGCACTTACGGTCTGTTGCTGTCTTCTCAATTTTGACTTTATTTATTTATTTATTTATTTGCGAGACTTATATACCGCTTTAAGTGCAAGCACTCTCTAAGCGGTGTACACCAGTAAGCAATGTATATATATATTTACATTGCCCCCAACCATCTGGGTCCTCATTTTACCTACCCCGGAAGGATGGAAGGCTGAGCCAACTTTGAGCCGGTGAGATTTGAACCGCTGACCTGCTGAACACAGCCAGCCAAAGTGGCCTGCAGCACTGCACTCCAACTGCTGCGCCACCTCGGCTTTTCTTTGATTTTATATGCATTTGTCATCATCATCATCATCATCATCATCATTATTATTATTATTATGGATCATCGCACAGTCAGCCAGATGTTCAGACTGGGCTTGGCATTTTGTCTACCTATCGAGTCCTTGCCCAGGACCTGGGATAGGCTGATGTGGATGTTTGATGGTATTACAGATATCGTCGCAGGATGGAAGCAGTTCCTAATAAGGCCGCCTTTTGCAATTGACTAATAGCGAATTTGTCAATGCCAATGGTGTTGTTGTTGTTGTTATTATTATTATTATTATTATTATTATTATTATCGATCATCGCACAGTCAGCCAGATGTTCAGACTGGGCTTGGTATTTTGTCTACCTATCGAGTCCTTACCCAGGACCTGGGATAGGCTGATGTGGATGTTTGATGGTATTACAGATATCGTCGCAGGATGGAAGCAGTTCCTAATAAGGCCGCCTTTTGCAATTGACTAATAGCGAATTTGTCAATGCCAATGGTGTTGTTGTTGTTGTTATTATTATTATTATTATTATCGATCATTGCACAGTCAGCCAGATGTTCAGACTGGATTTGGCATTTTGTCTACCTATCGAGTCCTTACCCAGGACCTGGGATAGGCAGATGTGGATGTTTGATGGTATTACAGATATCGTCGCAGGATGGAAGCAGTTCCTAGTTCCTTTTGCAATTGACTAATGGCGAATTTGTCAATGCCAATGGTGTTCAAGTGGTGCTCCAGTTGTTTTGGGATTGCACCCAAGGAGCCTATGACTATTGGTACTACCCTTGCTTGCTTTTGCCACAGTCTTTCTATTTCTATTTGTAGGTCTTTGTATTTTGTGATCTTCTCCAGTTCTTTCTCTTCTATTCTGCTATCTCCAGGCACTGCCACGTCCACTATCCGGACTTTTTTGTCTTTCTTATCGACAGTTGTTAAGTCTGGGGTGTTATGTTGTTATTGTTGTTGTTGTTATTATTATTATTATTTGGGGAAATTGATTTCCTGCAAGAAGAAGAAAAAAGCCTCCGAAAGCGAGAAGGAGGGGGGAACTTTGCCCCACCCCCCTCCTGCAGACAGCCACACCGAATTAAACCTTTTTTCAGAAAGAATATTGAAATGAAAAGCAAACACAGCAACGGCCCCAAATTGTGGGAAGTTTTTGGGGAAAATGTGCAGTTAAAAAGGCCACCTTGGCTGAAGCTTCCACCCATTTTTCTTCTAATTTCATTACAACTGTAGCCCCCGTTCTCTGAATAAATATTTTACATCGCTTTCTGGGCGACCGGTCAACTCTTTGCACCCTGACTTTAATTTGATTACCTTTTACACGCTCAAAACACACACACACAAAAACCCACAACCAAGACTTGATAGCCATCCCATAACACACCGACAAATGTCCTCCTCTCAGCTTCAATACGTGAACATCGATAACTGGATCCGACCGCGATCTGATTGGCTCGTTGGCCGAACAAGATGACCCCCCCCCCCGATTGGCTCTCTAAACACTCACAATCAGATGAAGGGAAGCTACCTGACATCAACCTAAGCAAGTTGTGCTTCCTTTTTCTGGTTATTTGGCTATAACTCTTTGCAGAATACAGTACAGATGATTGAACAGACTTTGTGGCATTACGTTCTCGATTCAATTACCTTTCCATTGATTAAATTAGCTTTTCACAGAATGCAGGAGAGATAATTGAACAGTCTTTGTGGCGTTACGTTCTCGATTCAATTTCCATTGATTCAATTAGCTGTGAATGCAGAACAGCTAATTGAACAAACCTTGCTGCATTACATTCTCGATTCAATTATCTTTCCATTGATTACCGTATATTCCGGCGTATAGGGCAACCCGGCGTATAAGACGACCCCCTAGTTCGACGCCGGGTCGCAAGACGATCGACGCCGAGTCGCATGCCTAGAAAGTCGTCTTATACGCCGGAAACTACGGTATTTCCGGCGTATAAGACGATCGACGCTGAGTCGCATGCCTAGAAAGTCGTCTTATACGCCGGAAACTACCTTATTTCCGGCGTATAAGACGACTCGGCGTATAAGACGACCCCCGAGTTCGGAGGCTGTTTCGACGCTCTCAAAAGTCGTCTTGTACGCCGGAATATACGGTAAATTAACTTCACAGAATGCAGTACAGATAACTGAACAGACTTTGTGGCATTACATGCCTGATTCAATTACCGTATTTTCCGGCGTATAAGACGACTTTCTAAACCAGCGGTTCTCCACCTGTGGGTCGGGACCCCATTTGGGGTCGAACGACCATTTCACGGGGGTCGCCAAACAACGCAGTCCGCCGTTTCCCCCCCCCCCCCTTTCCCTTAGCTGTGCTACTCCCTTTTATTCTATTGGCTTTTGAAAGCCAATAGAAGAGACTCTCTTGAATAGAGTCTCATTCTATTGGCTTTCCAAAGCCAATAGGAATTGTCCAGGCTGTCTCTGCCCTGCTGAGCCCGCCAAAAGTCCCATTCTGCAAACGGTGCTGCACCAGTTGAGTAGTCCTCGACTTACGACCGGTTGAGTAGTCCTCGACTTACGACCGGTTGGGGGGGGTCGCGGCATTAAAAAGGTTGAGAACCGTTCTAAAGAAGAATAAGGGGGAAAAATGTAAATAATAGAAGATTACCGTTACGAAATCGCTGTTAAAAAAAAAGGGAGGAGTATACATTGTGTGTGTTGTGTGTGTTATGTTTAGTTTTGTTTTGTTTTGTTGGTTTAAAAAATAAAAAAATTAAATAAGAAAAAAAAGCTGCTTCTTTCGGGAAATTAACCCCTAGGAACGATGCGCTGCTACTCGTTAGGGTGATTATTATAATTCCTCTTATTCGATCCAAATTTATACTGAAATTTGAAGTTTTTTCTCCCCCCTCCCCATCCCTTTTAGGACATCGGATAAACCAGCTGTTAGGGTGAATATTATAATTGCTGGTACTCGGTCCAAATTTATACTGAAATTTCAAGTTTTTTTCCCACCCTTTCAGGTCATTGGATAAACTAACATTAAGTGGCTGCGGAAGATTGTAGGTCTGGAAAGGTTTGGAGGCCAAACCGAGTAATGTCATTTATAATTATATCGGCTTGACTCATGTAATTACAGTAGTGGCCCAAATTGTGGAAACCTTTTGGGGAAAGTGTATTTTTGAGGTTTGAGGGCTAATAACACCCCTTTTTTTGGGGGGGGGACAGCACCATCAAATTATATATCAAGGGAAAGATAATTGAATCAAGAAGAAGTAAAAGAAACAATGATAGTATGGGCAAAGAAGTTTGGACATTCTATAAACTTAGAAGATTGGCAAAGCATAGATAGATAGATAGATAGATAGATAGATAGATAGATAGATAGATAGATAGATAGATAGATAGATAGATAGATAGATGGAGGGAGAGAGAGAGACAGATACATACATACATACATAGATGGATAGATGATAGATAGATGATAGATCAGTGGTTCTCAACCTTTTTAATGCTGCGACCCCCAACCGGTCGTAAGTCGAGGACTACTCAACCGGTCGTAAGTTGAGGACTCCTCAACTGGTGCAGCACCGTTTGCAGACTGGGGCTTTTGGCGGGCTCAGCAGGGCAGAGACAGCCTGGACAATTCCTATTGGCTTTTGAAAGCCAATAGAATTAGACTCTATTCAAGAGAGTCTATTCTATTGGCTTTCAAAAGCCAATAGAATAAAAGGGAGTAGCACAGCTAAGGAAAAGGGGGGGGGGAAATGGCGGACTGCGTTGTTTGGCGACCCCCGTGAAATGGTCGTTTGACCCCAAATGGGGTCCCGATCCACAGGTTGAGAACCACTGCTTTAGAATATTTGTCCTTATTGCCCCGTTGTTTCTTATTTGCAGTTTTCTTCCTTCATACTAAGAATAATACATATCATAATACATATTATTATTATTATACATTAGACGAGGTTGTCGAAGACACAATGATTAGATGGGCAAATTTTTTTGGGATATAATATAGAATTGGAGAAATGGGGAAAAATATGGGAAATAAACATAAAATTGACTACGTCGGCGGCATTCAAGGAAAACCAGTTGAAGATGTTTTACAAGTGGCACCTTCCACCAGCAATTCTTGCCAAGATGCTCCAGAACAATTCGCCAACATGTTGGAAATGTAAAAAAAAAAAAGTACATGGGACATATTATCATTTGCGGTGGACGTGCCCAGTTGCGAAAAAAATTACTGGACTAAAATGAGAAGATGGATCGAAGAAATAACAGACCAACCCGTAGACTGGAAACCAGAGATCTCCTTGCTGGGTATTTTAAACAGAAAATATAGTAAAAGAAATATACTTAATTCTACATACAACAACGGCAGCAAGAATAGCATACGCCCAGTGCTGGAAAAAGGAGAATACACCCTCAGACGAAGAAGTGATAAGAAAAATCCTGGACTGCTGAGATGGACAAATTAACCAAAGAGATAAAAGAAAAGGAAGACACAGAGTACTGTCTAATATGGAACAAGTGGTATGACTGGTTGGAGACTAGCAATAATAAGAGGAGAATAAATGTGGAAAGGTCAAAAGTGGAAAAATGTGTGTATAAAGCTTTTTTTTTTTAATTCCCCTCTGTTATTTTTTTTATTTTATTTTATTTTTTTGCAAACAACTCCAATTGGCGAGCACACCTCAGATTTCTTCTTATAAATTCCTTCTTACAAGATCTTTTTGTTGGGTATTTTAAATAGAAAATATAGTAAAGAAATATGGTACTTAATTTTACATATAATAACGGCGGCAAGAAGAGCATATGCACAGTGCTGGAAAAATGAGAATATACCATCAGAGGAAGAAGTAATAAGAAAAATCCTGTGCCGAGATGGACAAATTAACAAAAGAGATAAAAGAAAAGGAAGACACAGAGTATTATGTAGTATGGAGCAAGGTGTATGTCTGATTGGAGACTAGAAATAATAGAGGAGAATAAATATGGACAGGTCAAAAGTGAAAATATGTGTATAATAATGTATAATAATAAATATGAATTATTCTTGGTAAGAAGTAGAACATGAAGGAAGAAAAATGTAAATAAGAAATAACGAGGCTATAAGGACAAATATTCTAAAGAAGAATAAGGGGGAAATGTGAATATTAGATTACCGTTACGTAATTGCTGTAAAAAAAAAAAGGAGGAGTATATATTGTGTGTGTATGTGTGTTCTGTTTTGTTCTGTTTTGTCTTGTTGGTTAAAAATAAAAATTAAAAATAATAATAATAAAAATTCCTTCTTATCAATGACATAACTCGCTTTCCCATTTTCCTTAAACGCGGAGAAGTCTGGCATCGACGGGAACCCCGCTCAGATTTTCTTTTGATTCGCGTGACAATTAGAAGTAAAATCAGAAGTAAATTAACGGCGGGGTTTGGCTTGGGTTTCATTTTTTTTAAAACAAGTTCCTCTGTTTTTCTCTTGCAGCTTTCGCCTCCCCATCAGAAGGATGTACTCGCTGCCGGTACGTTCAGCCAGCCGAGGAAGCAGAGTCTCTTTGGGTCTTGAGGACTTGTGCCTTGTTTTCTGAATGGGATTTTCCTGCAACGGCGCTCGCTCGGGCGCCCGGGTTTTAAGGGACGTGGCGGAGAAGGGGGCGGAAAATAAAGGGGGTCTTGTGCATTTTAGAGGCCCGGGGGGGGGGGCAGGGAGAATGGCTGGAAAAAGAGTTGGTTCAGAAGGGCACGAGTCGGAAGGGACCTCGGAGGTCATCTAGTCCAGCCCTCTGCTCAAGCAGGAGATTTTTACAGAATCATAGAATTACGGCACCTCGGAGGTCATTTAGTCCAGCCCCCTGCTCAAGCAGCAGACCCTAAGAATCATAGAAGGGCAGAGTCGGAAGGGACCTCGGAGGTCATCTAGTCCAGCCCCCTGCTCAAGCAGGAGACCTTTGCAGAATCACAACAAAGAGTTGGAAGAGACCTCGGAGGTCATCTAGTCCAGCCCCCTGCTCAAGCAGGAGATTCTTACAGAATCATAGAATAACGGAAGGGACCTCGGAGGTCATCTAGTCCAGCCCTCTGCTCAAGCAGGAGATTCTTACAGAACCATAGAATAACGGAAGGGACCTCGGAGGTCATCTAGTCCAGCCCCCTGCTCAAGCAGGAGACCCTAAGAATAATAGAATAACAGAGCCAGAAGGGACCTCGGAGGTCATCTAGTCCAGCCCCCTGCTCAGGCCGGGGCCCCGTTTCAGACACGCAGTGTACTTCTACAATTTCAAAACACGAAAGCTCTCTGATCCGTCTTAGGATTCCTCCGTCTGTCAGCCTCCCGCCTTCATTCATTCAAATCTGTTTTAATCTGTCTTTTCTTGCTGGCCTTTTGGGGGGGGGGTGTTTGCCTTTTAAATAGAACGCTTCTACCCCCCCCCCCCCCCCGCGTGACTCTGGGATGGCTTTTTATTTTCCCCCCCCACCCCCCTAATTTTTATTATTATGGGTCTTTTGTTTTTCTTTTTTTAAAAAAAGCACGGTCTTCTGGGCTGCAGCCCTGCCTTGAAAGGAAGCCCGTCGGCTCGCCCGGACGACGACGTCTTCCGAGCCCTCGGTCCCGAAGAGAACAAAGAGAACGTGAGTTGTTGTTGTTGTTGTTTTTGGCTTGTCGAGAGAAAATGTCCCTATGGGTGAGGAGAGGAGTGGGAGGCCATCGAATGAAGGAGTCGGAGGGGATCTTGGAGGCCATCCAGTCCAACCCCCTGCACGAGCAGGAGAGCCTTACAGAATCGTAGAACGACAAAGATGGAAGGGACCTTAGAGGTCATCTAATCCAGCCCCCTGTTCAAGCAGGATACCCTTACAGCAGTGTTTCTCAACCTTGACAATTTTAAGGCATGTGGACTTCAACTCCCAGAATTCCACAGCCAGCAATGCTGGCTGTGGAATTCTGGGAGTTGAAGTCCACATGCCTTAAAATTGTCAAGGCTGAGAAACACTGCCTTACAGAATCACAGAATTAGAGTGGGAAGGGACGCTGGAGGCCATCCAGTCCAACCCCCTGCTCGAGCAGGGAACCCTTACAGAATCATGGAATAACAGTGTCAGAAGGACCCTGAAGGTCATCTCGTCCCACCCCCTGCTCAAGCAGGAGACCTTTACAGACTCATAGAATGACAAGAGTTGGAAGGGACCTTAGAGGTCATCTAGTCCAACCCCCTGCTTGAGCAGGAGACCCTTACAGAATCACAGAAGGACGAAGTTGGATCGGACCCCTGAAGGTCATCTAGTCCAACCCCCTACTCAAGCAGGAGACTTTTAGAGAATCATAGAATAACAAGAGTCGGAAGGGACCTCGGAGGTCATCCAGTCCCGCCCCCTGCTCAGGCAGGACAAAGGATTGTCCAACCTCTTCTTCAAAACCTCCAGTGTGGGCGCATTCACCACTTCTGGAGGAGGACGGACACGCAGGTGCATTGTGTTAAAAAAGCAAAAATGAAAAAAAAGAGCATTGTGTCCCTTTTTTCCCCCCTCCAGGAGCACTTTGAGTTCAAGAAGCCAACCAGACCCGCCTCTCGTGGCTCCCTGCACCTTTCCTCTCTCGACGACGAAAAGGAGGCTTCGGAAGCGAGGCGGGACTCGAACGCAGTACGGATGGTATTTATCGAGAGAATGTCCAGCCTGGCTGGAAACAGAAAGATGGACGCTTAGGCCAGTAGTGCGTGTGTGTGTGCGTGCGTGCGCGTGTGTGTGTGGTGGAGGAATGTTAACTACAGGTAGTCTTTGACTTACAACCCTTCCTTCCTCTTTCTTTCTTTCGTTCGTTCTTTCGTTCTTTTCCTTTCTTCCCTCTCCCTCCTTCCTTCCTTCCCTTCTTTCCTTTCTTCCCTCCCTCCCTCCTTTTCTTCCTTCATTTCCTTCCTACCACCCTCTCTCTTTCCTTTTCCCTTTTTCTCTCCCTCCCTCTCTTTCTTTCTTTCTTCCTTTCTTTCTTTCTTTCTTTCTTTCTTTCTTTCTTTCTTTCTTTCTTTCTTTCTTTCTTTTCCTTTCTTCCCTCTCCCTCCTTCCTTCCCTTCTTTCCTTCCCTACCTCCCTCCTTTTCTTCCTTCATTTCCTTCCTCCCTCCCACCTTCTCCTTCCTTTCCTTTTTTCCTCCCTTTCTTTCTCTTTCTTTCTTTCTCTCTCTCTCTCTCTTTCTCTTTCTTTCTTTCTTTCTTTCTTTCATTCTTTGTCTCTTTCTTTCCCTCCCATCCTTTCTTTTTCATTCCTTTTTTCCCCTCCCTGTCTCTTTCCTTCCTTCATTTTCCCCTCCCTGTCTCTTTCCTTCCTTCCTTCCTTCATTTCTTTCTTCCTTTCTTTCTTTCTTTTCCTTTCTTCCCTCCCTCCCTCCTTCTCTTCCTTCATTTCCTTCCTCCCTCCCACCCACCCTCTCTCCTTCCTTCCTTTCCTTCTTTTTTTCCCTCCCTCCCTCCCTGTCTCTTTCTTTCTTTCTTTCTTTCTTTCTTTCTTTCTTTCTTTCTTTCTTTCTTTCTTTCTTTCTTTTTTCTTTTCCCAATTCACATTCTGGGCAACCCAACATACATTTATGACGGTTTGCAGCGTTTCACCCCCCCACCCCGGCACGGTCTTGCTATCAGAATTCAGATGCTCGGCGACTGACTCATATTTATGACGGTCACGGTATCCCCGGGGTCACGTGATGCAAATTCAGACGCGTGGTGACCGACTCGTATTTATGACGGTCGCAGCGTCCCTGGGGTCAGCCGATCCCCTTTTGCGACCTTCTGATGACCAAAGCCGAGCGGGGGGAAGCCAGAGTCATGTGGCCACCGTGTTCCTCGCTTAACGACCGCAGTTGATGGCTTGACCGCACTAGCAAGAAAGGTCAAACGGGAGAGAAGTCACTGAGCAACTGTCTGACTTAGCAATGTACGTTTTGGACGTGACTATGCTCGTGAGTCGAGAACTGCCTGTATAGCTCCTGCAGTTAGAGTAGGATAGAATAAGAATAGAATAACAGTAAGAATAGGATAGAACAGAACAGAATAGAATAAAAAAAATAAGAATACAATAAGAATAGAATAGACTAAGAAATGGAATAGAATAGAAGATAGAGAATACAATAGAGTTAGAATAGAATATATAGAGGAGAGTGTAGAAGAAAAGAGAGAATAGAAAAGAAGAGAGAATAGAAAAGAATATAGAATATAGAATAGAAGAGAGAATAAGAAATGGAATAGAATAGAATATATAGAATAGAGAATAGAATAGATAATAGATGATAGAGAATAGAAGAGAACAGAGAAGAGAATGGAATAAGATTAGAATAAGAAATAGAATAGAATATATAGAATAGATAATAGAGAATAGAAGAGAATAGAGAATATAGAATAGAAGAGAATAGAATAAGATTAGAATAAGAAATGGAATAGAATAGAATATATAGAATAGAGAATAGAATAGATAATAGATGATAGAGAATAGAAGAGAACAGAGAAGAGAATGGAATAAGATTAGAATAAGAAATAGAATAGAATATATAGAATAGATAATAGAGAATAGAAGAGAATAGAGAATATAGAATAGAAGAGAATAGAATAAGATTAGAATAAGAAATGGAATAGAATAGAATATATAGAATAGAGAATAGAATAGATAATAGATGATAAAGAATAGAATAGAAGATATAGAAGAGAGAATAGAATAGAGAATGGAATAGAATAGAGAATAGAATAAGATTAGAATAAGAAATAGAATAGAATGTATAGAATAGAGAATAGAATAGGTAATAGATAATAGAATAGAGAATAGAAGAGAGAATAATAGAGAATATAGAAGAGAAGAGAATAGAATAAGATTAGAATAAGAAATGGAATAGAATAGAATATATAGAATAGAGAATAGAATAGGTAATAGATAATAGAAGAGAGAATAGAAGAGAGGAGAGAATAGAAGAGAATAGAGAATATAGAAGAGAATAGAATAAGAAATGGAATAGAATAGAATATATAGACTAGAGAATAGAATAGATAATAGAAGAGAGAATAGAATATAGAAATTAGAATAGAAGAGAGAATATGATAAGATTAGAATAAGAAATGGAATAGACTAGAATATATCGAATAGAGAGTAGAAGAGAGAATGGATAATAGAAGAGGGAATAGACTAGAATATATAGAATAGAATATAGGTTGCTTTAAGACTTCCACTCCCAGAATCCCCCAGCCGGCCTGCTTCAAGAGGGGGAGCACTTCCACTCCCAGAATTATTTAGTTAGTAACATGGTTGTTAAGTGAATCCAGCTGCCACGTTGACTTTGCTGGTCAGAAGGTTGACGCTACGACGGTCATCAATGCGGGTCAGTTTCCCAGCACCTGAATTTCGAACCTGTGACCTGGGTGATGCTACAGACGGTCCTAAGTGTGAAAAACAGCCCTAAGTCCGTTGTAACTTGGAACAGTCACTAAACGGACTGTCGTTAAGTCTAGGACGACCCGGATGAATTTTCATGTCAAGCCATGAAAATAATTGGCTCTTTTGTCCATGAAAGTATCCTTTGCTTTAGATCTCCAGGGGTCCAAATCTGGGAAACGATCCCGGAACGGTCAGCCCTGCATTCCCGCGTCGGCCGTCCCGGAAAATCTCGGAAAGCGAAGAGGACGATGGCTTTTTAGAGATGATGAACGGCCCGGAGGGCGCCGTAAGTTCATGCTGGTTTAGTCCTTGCTCGTTAACAATAACAGGGCCAGCTTCTTCCAAAGGGGAGAGTCCACCACAATTGGATTCTGTCCTGCAGCCTGGGCGACAGAATGTAGGTTTTGAATTTATTTTTTTTCCTAAACAAACCAAGAAAGACTATTTAAAAAGCAGACAAACAAACAAAAAACAACAGAAAGAGCAAAAACATTTGCAGAGGACACCAAGCTGGCAGGAGTAGCCAACCAACTCATGATCCAAAAAGATCTTGACCAACTCAAAACAATGAGTTTGAATTTATTTTATTTTTTGTTTTATTTATTTTTTATTTATTTTATTTTATTTTCTTTATTACTTTATTTTATTCCTTTGTTTTATCTTTTAATTTTTATTTTATTTTGTTTATTTTTATGTATTTATTATTTATTTTATTTTATTGATTTTTTATTTTTATTTTATTACTTTATTTTATTTATTATTATTTTATTATATTTATTTATTACTTTATTTTATTGATTTTATTTTGTTTATTTTTATTTTTTATTTATTTACTTATTTTATTTATTGATTTTTTATTTATTATTTATTTTGGTTTTATTTATTTTTATTATTTTATTTATTTTACTTATTTATGTTTTTATTATTTTTAATTTTATTTCACCTTTCATTTTATTTTGTTTATTTTTATTTTGATTACTTTATTTTATTTTTTATTTGTTTTGTTTTGTTTATTTTTATTTATTTTTATTCTTTATCTTTATTTTATTTATTGATTTTTTATTTTATTTCACTTATTGATTTTTTATTTATTTTATTTTTTCGTTTTAATTTATTACTTTATTTTTATTTTTATTACTTTATTTTATTTTTTTATTTGTTTTGTTTATTTTGTTTATTTTTATTTATTTTTATTTATTCTTTATCTTTATTTTATTTATTGATTTTTTATTTTATTTCACTTATTGATTTTTTATTTTTATTTTATTTTTTGGGCACCGCCCGCGGATCTTCTTGGTTCTCCCACCAGAAAAAGGAGCACCGTGGAACTGCATCATGTCAATGTCATAATTTCCTGCTGTCTTTTTTTTTTTTTCCTGCCTATAACTTAAAGGCTTTTTTTTTTTTTTTTTTTTTTTTGGTCTCAAGAACGATGACAAGATGCCGTCGGACATGTCGAGTCTCTGGACCGCCCCGCTGGTGGTCTCGAAGGGGGAAGAGCTGCCGGTAAGCTCGATTTAGCAAATTCCCTCCTTCTTTCCTTCCTTCCTTCCTTCCTTCCTCCCTCCCTTCCTTTCTTTCTTTCTTTCTTCCTTCCTCCCTCCCTCTCTTTCTTTCTTCCTTCCTCCCTCCCTCTCTTTCTTTCTTTCTGTCTCCCTTTCTTTCTTTCTGTCTCTCTTTCTTTCTTCCTCCCTCTCTTTCTT
Organism: Crotalus adamanteus; assembly: GCA_039797435.1. Lineage (NCBI taxonomy): Eukaryota > Metazoa > Chordata > Lepidosauria > Squamata > Viperidae > Crotalus > Crotalus adamanteus. The sequence continues at coordinate 2,590,322 of CM077936.1, forward strand.
TCTTTCTTTCTTTCTTCCTCCCTCCCTCTCTTTCTTTCTTTCTTTCTTCCTTCCTTCCTTTCTTTCTTTCTTTCTTTCTTTCCTTCTTTCTTCCTTCCTCCCTTTCTTTCTTTCTTTCTTCCTCCCTCCCTCCCTCTCTTTCTTTCTGTCTCCCTTTCTTTCTTCCTCCCTCCCTTTCTTTCTTTCTTTCTTTCTTTCTTTCTTTCTTTCTTCCTTCCTCTCTTTCTTTCTCCCTCCCTTTCTTTCTTTCTTTCTTTCTCCCTCCCTCTCTTTCTTCCTTCCTTCCTTCCTTCCTTCCTTCCTCCCTCCCTTCCTCTTTCTTTCTTTCTTTCTTTCTTCCTTCCTTCCTTCCTTCCTTCCTTCCTTCCTTCCTTCCTCCCTCCCTTCCTCTCTCTCTTTCTTTTCTTCCTTCCTCCCTCCCTCCCTCTTTCTTTCTCCCTCCCTTTCTTTCTTTCTTTCTTTCTTTCTTTTTTTCTTTCTCCCTCCCTCTCTTTCTTTCTTTCTTTCTTTCTCCCTCTCTTTTTCTTTCTTCCTCCCTCCCTTCCTCCCTCCCTCCCTTCCTCCCTCTCTTTCTTTCTTTCTTTCTTTCTCCCTCCCTCCCTCCCTCCCTCCCTCCCTCCCTCCCTCCCTCGGTGCTGGGCGACCGTGGCTGCTTCCCGGCAGGCAGACGTCTTGCTTCACAAACTAGGTAACGTCATCAGCGCGGGACGGAGAAGGAGAACTGAGTAAAGGAGGAACGGGAGCGGGATATAACTGCAGGAGCCAGATTAGGACGGACCGCCCTCCTCCTCTTCCTGGGCTCGTCTGAAGCCCACGAAGGAGCCTTCGCCAAAGGAGAGGAGGAGCGGGGTCTTTGGGCTACTTCCGTCTGGGGAGGGGGGCGGCGTACGGAGGAGAACTCGCTGGGACAGGCGGCTTTTTTTCAGCAAAAAGTCTTCCACGTCGTGGGGTCCCTTGGCTTCTGGCTCGGGCAAGGGGGTTGGACTAGATGACCTACAAGGTCCCTGCCAACTCTGTTCTATTGTATTCTATTTTCTATCCTATTTTCTATTCTATTGTATTCTATATTCTATCCTAATTTCTATATGCTATTCTATTCTATTCTAATTTCTATATTCTATTCTAATTTCTATTTGTTGTTGTTGTTAATTGCGAAGTCGTGTCCGACCCATCGCGACCCCATGGACAACGTTCCTCCAGGTCTTCCTGTCCTCCACCATCTTCTGGAGTCCATTTAAGTTCACACCTCCTGCTTCAGGGACTCCATCCAGCCACCTCATTCTCTGTCGTCCCCTTCTTCTATTGCCCTCAATCTTTCCCAGCATTAGGCTCTTCTCCAGTGAGTCCTTCCTTCTCATTAGGTGGCCAAAGTATTTGAGTTTCAACTTCAGGATCTGGCCTTCTAAAGAGCAGTCGGGGTTGATCTCCTCTAGGACTGACCGGTTTGAACGCCTTGCAGTCCAAGGGACTCGCAGGAGTCTTCTCCAGCACCACAGTTCAAAGGCCTCAATTCTTTTGCGCTCAGCCTTTCTTATGGTCCAACTTTCACAGCCATACATTGCAACTGGGAAAACCATGGCCTGGACTATACGCACTTTTGTTGGCAGGGTGATGTCTCTGCTTTTTAATATGCAGTCTAGATTTGCCATAGCTTTCCTCCCCAGGAGCAAGCGTCTTTTAATTTCTTGGCTGCAGTCCCCATCTGTGGTGATCTTGGAGCCCAGAAAGATAAAATCTGTCACTACCTCCATTTCTTCCCCATCTATTTGCCAGGAATTGAGAGGGCCGGATGCCATGATTTTGGTTTTCTTAATGTTGAGTTTCAAGCCAACTTTTGCACTCTCCTTCTTCACCCGCATCAAGAGGCTCTTTAGTTCCTCTTCACTTTCTGCCATTAGAGTGGTATCATCTGCATATCTTAGGTTGTTGATATTTCTATATTCTAATCTAATTTCTATATTCTATTCTATTCTAATTTCTATATGCTATTCTATTCTATTCTAATTTCTATATGCTATTCTTTTCTAATTTTTATATTCTAATCTAATTTCTATATTCTAATCTAATTTCCATATTCTATTCTATTCTAATTTCTATATGCTATTCTTTTCTAATTTCTATATTCTAATCTTTATATTCTAATCTAATTTCTATATTCTATTCTATTCTAATTTCTATACGCTATTCTATTTTAATTTATATTCTATTCAATTCTATTTTCTATATTCTAATCTAATTTCTATATTCTATTCTATTCTAATTTCTATATGCTATTCTTTTCTAATTTCTATATTCTAATCTAATTTCTATATTCTAATCTAATTTCCATATTCTATTCTATTCTAATTTCTATATTCTATTCTATTCTAATTTCTATATGCTATTCTATTTTAATTTATATTCTATTCAGTTCTATTTTCTATATTCTAATCTAATTTCTATATTCTATTCTATTCTAATTTCTATATGCTATTCTATTCTAATTTCTATATTCTAATTTCTATATGCTATTCTATTCTAATACCTATATGCTAGTCTATTCTAATTTCTATATTCTAATCTAATTCCTGTTCTATTCTATTCTAATTTCTATATTCTATTCTTATTCTATTAATTTCTATATTCTGTTTTATTCTATTAATTTCTCTATTCTATTCTATATTCTATATAGTCTAGTCTAGTATGTTCTATTCTATTTATTCTTTTCTTTTCTAATGTCCCTTTGTAGGATTCAAGCTTCCTTTCCGTTCCCTTCACCTTCTTTTCTTCCTCCCTTCTTCCCTCCTCCCTCTTTCTCCTTCGTTTTTCCCTTTTCTTCCCTTTTCCTTTCCTTCTTCTCTTCCCCTTCCTTTCCCCCTTCGTTCCCTTTCCTTCTTCCTTCCCTTCCCTTCTGAAATCGTACATTGCCGCCTACTCGCCCATCGCGGCTCCAGGCGGCTTCCACAAACGCCATCTAATAATAATAGTAATAATAATAATAACAATATGACGGGGGCTTTGGCTTTGGCTTCCACCCAGAGCCAGCCTCCCCAATTGGGCAGCGCGGAGAAGGCCGCGGGCAGCCAGTCTAGGACGACCCTCAAACGGACGGAGAAGGCCGCCGAAGAGAGCCTCGTCCCGGCCTTCAGCAAACGGCGGAGGAACACCCACACGGGACTCGCCGAAGAAGCTACGGTTGGTAGCCGGATGCAAAGACATCCCCCCCCCCCTCCGATTTGCCCCGGACCGCCGAACCACAGGGACGGTGCTCGCTCTGCGAAGCGTCCCCTTCAATCTTCTGTAGAAGCCTTTTGTAGGAGCGGCGTGGGGGGGGTGACACATCGAGGAAGAGGAAGAGCGATAATTAAAGAGGGCCGGCAGATTAAAAAACGTACGAAGCGCGGCGGAGGGAATGGGGCCTGTTTAGCCTAGCCCAGTGGTTCTCCACCTGTGGGTCGGGACCCCATTTGGGGTCGAACGACCATTTCACGGGGGTCGCCAAACAACGCAGTCCGCCATTTTTTCCCCCCTTTTCCTTAGCTGTGCTACTCCCTTTTATTCTATTGGCTTTTGAAAGCCAATAGAAGAGACTCTCTTGAATAGAGTCTAATTCGATTGGCTTTCCAAAGCCAATAGGAATTGTCCAGGCTGTCTCTGCCCTGCTGAGCCCGCCAAAAGTCCCATTCTGCAAACGGGGCTGCGCCCGTTGAGCAGTCCTCGACTTAACGACCGGTTGAGCAGTCCTCGACTTACGACCGGTTGGGGGTCGCGGCATTAAAAAGGTTGAGAACCACTGGCCTAGCAAAAAGAAGGACTTTGAGAAGGGGGGGGTCTTCCCACATTGGAGGGGGCTGCCCCAAAGAAAAGGAGTGGGCGTGCGTGCGCGCACACGTGAAACTATATTCCGGAGCCCTGGAATGCAGGAGAAAAAGCCGCAAAGAGGATCACGGGACCGGTAGGCGAAAGCATACAAGGAACGGCGGCTGGAGTTGGGTCTGTCTAGTTCAGTGGTTCTCAACCTTTTTTAATGCCGCGATCCCCCAACCGGTCGTAAGTCGAGGACTACTCCACCGGTTGTAAGTCGAGGACTACTCAACTGGTGCAGCACCGTTTGCAGAAGGGGACTTTTGGCGGGCTCAGCAGAGCAGAGACAGCCTGGACAATTCCTATTGGCTTTGGAAAGCCAATAGAATTAGAGTCTATTCAAGAGAGTCTCTTCTATTGGCTTTCAAAAGCCAATAGAATAAAAGGGAGGAGCACAGCTAAGGAAAAGGGGGGGAAAAAATGGCAGACTGCGTTGTTTGGCGACCCCCGTGAAATGGTCGTTCGACCCCCAAATGGGGTCCCGACCCACAGGTGGAGAACCGCTGAACTAGTTTAAGGAAGAGAAGGACGAGGGGGCACAGGATAGCAGGCTTCTAGCGTCTCAGGGGCTGCCCCAAAGAAGAGGGAGTCAAGCTCTTCTCCAAAGCGCCCGAAGGCAGGACGAGAAGCAACGGAGGGTAACTCCTCAAGGAGAGAAGCAACCTAGAACGAAGGAGGGATTTCCTAAGAGGGAGGACAATTTAATCGGTGGAACTCCAGGCCACCAGACGTTTGTGGGGGCTTCGTCGCCGAAGGGGTTGAAGAAGAAGAGATCGGACGGACGTTTGTCTCAAATGGGATAGGGTGTCTCCTGCTTGAGCAGGCGGGTTGGACTGGATGACCTCCAAGGTCCCTTCCAATTCTGTGATCCTGTCAGGGTCTCTTGCCTGAGCAGGGGGCTGGACTAGATGACCTCCAGGCTCATTTCTAACTCTGTCCTCTGATTCTCTCAGGGTCTCCTGCCTGAGCAGGGGGTAGGGCTAGATGACCTCCAGGGTCCCTTCTGACTCTGTCCTCTGATTCTGTCAGGGTCTCCTGCTTGAGCAGGGGGTTGGGCTAGATGACCTCCAGGGTCCCTTCTGTCCTCTAATTTTGTCAAGGTTTCCTGCTTGAGCAGGGGGTTGGACTAGATGACCTCCAGGCTCCCTTATAACTCTGTCCTTCTCTGATTCTGTCAGGGTCTCCTGCCTGAGCAGGGGGTTGGACTAGATGACCTCCAGGCTCCCTTCTAACTGTCCTTCTCTAATTCTGTCAGGGTCTCCTGCCTGAGCAGGGGGTTGGACTAGATGACCTCCAGGGTCCCTTCTAACTGTCCTCCTCTGATTCTGTCAGGGTCTCCTGTTGAGCAGGGGGCTGGACTAGATGACCTCCAGTCTCCCTTCTAACTCTGTCCTTCTCTGATTCTGTCAGGGTCTCCTGCTTGAGCAGAGGGCTGGACTAGATGACCTCCAGGCTCCCTTCTAACTCTGTCCTCCTCTGATTCTGTCAGGGTCTCCTGCTTGAGCAGGGGGTTGGGCTAGATGACCTCCAGGGTCATTCTCTAATTTTGTCAAGGTTTCCTGCTTGAGCAGAGGGTTGGACTAGATGACCTCCAGGGTCCCTTCTAGCTCTGTCCTCCTCTGATTCTGTCAGGGTCTCCTGCCTGAGCAGGGGGTTGGACTAGATGACCTCCAGGCTCCCTTCTAACTCTGTCCTTCTCTGATTCTGTCAGGGTTTCCTGCGTGAGCATGGGGCTGGACTAGATGACCTCCAGGTTCCCTTCTAACTCTGTCCTCCTCTGATTCTGTCAGGGTCTCCTGCCTGAGCAGGGGGTTGGGCTAGATGACCTCCAGGCTCCCTTCTAACTCTGTCCTCCTCTGATTCTGTCAGAGTCTCCTGCTTGAGCAGGGGGTTGGGCTAGATGACCTCCAGGGTCATTCTCTAATTTTGTCAAGGTTTCCTGCTTGAGCAGAGGGTTGGACTAGATGACCTCCAGGGTCCCTTCTAGCTCTGTCCTCCTCTGATTCTGTCAGGGTCTCCTGCCTGAGCAGGGGGTTGGACTAGATGACCTCCAGGCTCCCTTCTAACTCTGTCCTTCTCTGATTCTGTCAGGGTTTCCTGCGTGAGCATGGGGCTGGACTAGATGACCTCCAGGTTCCCTTCTAACTCTGTCCTCCTCTGATTCTGTCAGGGTCTCCTGCCTGAGCAGGGGGTTGGGCTAGATGACCTCCAGGCTCCCTTCTAACTCTGTCCTTCTCTGATTCTGTCAGAGTTTCCTGCGTGAGCAGGGGGCTGGACTAGATGACCTCCAGGTTCCCTTCTAACTCTCCTCCTCTGATTCTGTCAGGGACTCCTGCCTGAGCAGGGGGTTGGACTGGAAGACCTCTAAGGTCCCTTCCAGCTGTTATTTGCTCTGCCAGGGGTAGGGAGAAGGCTGAATGGGAATAGAAGTGACAGAGCCAGTCAAATGATGAGTGGAGGTTTGAAGGGGGGGGGGAGAGAGGAGAGGAGGAGAATGCAACTACTCCTCTATTTAGAAATCATACGTTGTGACAAGAAGCCTGAAAAATGTGACTTGGGACCAGTATTCACACAGAGAGATGATGGAGGGAGGGAGAGAGAGAGAGAGAGAGAGAGAGAGAGAGAGAGAGAGAGAGAGAGATGCTAGGGATAGGTAATACAGACAGACAGACAGACATAGAGAAAGGGAGAGGGGGGAATAGAGACAGATGGTAGAGATGATAAGAGATATGGATAGGGAGACAGACAGATAGAATGATATGAATGGATGGATAAATGATAGATAGGACAGATAGGGGGGGTAGGTAGGGATAGATGATAGATAGATAGATAGATAGATAGATAGATAGATAGATAGATAGATAGATAGATAGATAGGACAGACATAGGGTAGATAGATAGGACAGAGAGATAGGATATGGATGGATGGATGAATAGATAGATAGATTGGACAGACAGATAGGACAGAGATAGGATATGGATGGATGGATAGATAGATAGATAGATAGGACAGAGAGATAGGATATGGATGGATGGATGGATAGATAGATAGATAGATAGATAGATAGATAGATAGATAGATAGATAGATAGATAGATAGATAGGACAGAGAGGATATGGATGGATAGATAGATAGATTGGACAGACAGATAGGACAGAGATAGGATATGGATGGATAGATAGATAGATAGATAGGACAGAGAGATAGGATATGGATGGATGGATGGATAGATAGATTGGACAGACAGGACAGAGATAGGATATGGATGGATAGATAGATAGGACAGAGATAGAATATGGATGGATGGATAGATAGATAGGACAGAGAGATAGGATATGGATGGATAGAGAGATAAAGAGATAGATAGGACAGAGAGATAGAAGATGGATGGATGGATGGATGGATAGATAGATAGATAGATTGGACAGACAGGACAGAGATAGGATATGGATGGATAGATAGATAGATAGGACAGAGAGATAGGATATGGATGGATGTATGGAAGGATAGATAGATAGATAGAGAGATAGAACAGAGAGATAGGATAGGATAGGACAGACATAGATAGATAGAGAGATAGGACAGATAGGATAGATAGACAGACAGTTGAAGTCCCCAAGACATAAAAGGGCCCAGTTTGAAGAACCCCTGCTATAGAATATCGAACAGAATGAAAAACAGGCTCTGCTTTCAGCTGCTTAACTTTCCTTTCCTTCCCTTTCCTGGTTGATTTCATCCGTGGCAGAGTCCCTCCTCTTCCTCTTTGGAGATCGGCAACGTTTTAGACCGGGACCAGAGAGACCTGATTGGAGATTTCTCAAAGGTAAAAAAATTGCTCCCTTTCCTTGCTTCCTCCCGAACCTCTCAAACTTGTCCGAGTTGCTCGGAAAATAATAATAATAATGATGATGATGATGACGACGACTCGATAGGTAGACAAAATGCCAAATCCAGTCTGAACATCTGGCTGACTGTGCGATGATCCATAATAATAATAATAACAACAACATAACACCCCAGACTTAACAATTGTCGATAAGAAAGACAAAAAAGTCTGGATAGTGGACGTGGCAGTGCCTGGAGACAGCAGAATAGATGAGAAAGAACTGGAGAAGATCACAAAATACAAAGACCTACAAATAGAAATAGAAAGACTGTGGCAAAAGCAAGCAAGGGTAGTACCAATAGTCATAGGCTCCTTGGGTGCAATCCCAAAACAACTGGAGCACCACTTGAACACAATTGGCATTGACAAATTCAATATTAGTCAGTTGCAAAAGGCGGCCTTACTAGGAACTGCTTCCATCCTGCGACGATATCTGTAATACCATCAAACATCCACATCTGCCTATCCCAGGTCCTGGGTAAGGACTCGATAGGTAGACAAAATGCCAAATCCAGTCTGAACATCTGGCTGACTGTGCGATGATCCATAATACTACTACTACTACTACTACTAGTAGTAGTAGTAGTAGTAGTAGTAGTAGTAGTAGTAGTAGTAATAATAAAAAAGAACTGACCTCTTTGCAGCCTGCGCCAGGCAGAGTCTGTGTTTTCCCTCCAAGCGGTTATTTTATTTTATTATTTATTTACTTACTTATGCATGTATTTATTTTGTTGTGTCTGTGTTTCCCTGCAAGCAACAATTTTATGTATTTATTTATTTATTTATTTATTTTGTCGTGTCTCGGCAGGCTTACCTGTTCCACACCGTCGACGGCAAACACCAGGACCTGAAATACATCGATCCGGAAATGGTACGGGGACGCCTGGGATTCTAGGCAACGTGTTTCTTGACTTTTCTTGGCTCTTAAAAAAAAAAAAAAAAAAAGGAAGGCGGTCGCCCGGATCCGGCTGCATTCGTTTCCCCTAATTAAGTTAATTTGATGAAATGGAGAAGACGATAATATTTTGAGGGGGGGCGGTGATAGAGAAGAGGGGGGGGAAAGCCAAATTTGGGTAGGTCTTAGTTTGAGTGGGGTGACAACATAGCCCTGTTCCGATATTTGTGGGTCGGCCCCAAAGGATGGCGAGCGTGCGGGTGTGTGTGTGTGTGTGTGTGTGTGTGTGTGTGATTTTCCAAAAGCACCTGAAGGCCAGACAAGGAACAAGGGATGGAAGCTGATCAACGGAGAGATTCAACCTAGAAATAGGGGGAGCTTTTCTGAAAGGGAGGGCAATTAACCAGGGGAACTGCTTGCCACAAGACGTTGTGGGTGCTCCGTCGCTGGAGGTTTTTTTCAGAAGTGACTGGATGGGTCACTGTCTGAAATGGTAGAGGGCCTCCCGCTCGAGCAGGGGGCTGGACTAGATGACCTCCAAGGTCCCTTCCAACTCTTGTTATTCTGTGAGGGTCTCCTGGCTTGAGCTGGCGGTTGGACTAGATGACCTCCAAGGTCCCTTCCAACTCTGTGATTCTGTTGGGATCTCCTGCTCGAGCTGGGGGTTGGACTAGATGCCCTCCGAGGTCCCTTCCTAGTCTCATTGTTTTGTAAGGGTCTCCTGCTTGAGCAGGGGGTTGGATTAGATGCCCTCCGAGGTCCCTTCCTAGTCTACTGTTTTGTAAGGGAGTCTTGCTTGAGCAGGGGGTTGGACTAGATGACCTCCGAGGTCCCTTCCAACTCAATCTATTCTGTGAGGATCTCCTGCTCGAGCTGGGGGTTGGACTAGATGACCTCCAAGGTCCCTTCCTAGTCTATTGTTTTGTAAGGGAGGCTTGCTTGACCTGGGGGTTGGACTAGATGCCCTCCGAGGTCCCTTCCAACTCAATCTATTCTGTGAGGATCTCCTGCTCGAGCTGGGGGTTGGACTAGATGACCTCCAAGGTCCCTTCCTAGTCTATTGTTTTGTAAGGGAGGCTTGCTTGACCTGGGGGTTGGACTAGATGCCCTCTGAGGTCCCTTCCAACTCAATCTATTCTGTGAGGATCTCCTGCTCGAGCTGGGGGTTGGACTAGATGACCTCCAAGGTCCCTTCCTAGTCTATTGTTTTGTAAGGGAGGCTTGCTTGACCTGGGGGTTGGACTAGATGTCCTCCGAGGTCCCTTCCAACTCCAATCTATTCTGTGAGGGTCTCCTGCTCGAGCTGGGGGTTGGACTAGATGACCTCCAAGGTCCCTTCCTAGTCTATTGTTTTGTAAGGGAGGCTTGCTTGAGCTGGGGGTTGGACTAGATGCCCTCCGAGGTCCCTTCCAACTCCAATCTATTCTGTGAGGGTCTCCTGCTCGAGCTGGGGGTTGGACTAGATGACCTCCAAGGTCCCTTCCTAGTCTATTGTTTTGTAAGGGAGGCTTGCTTGACCTGGGGGTTGGACTAGATGCCCTCCGAGGTCCCTTCCAACTCCAATCTATTCTGTGAGGGTCTCCTGCTCGAGCTGGGGGTTGGACTAGATGACCTCCAAGGTCCCTTCCTAGTCTATTGTTTTGTAAGGGAGGCTTGCTTGAGCTGGGGGTTGGACTAGATGCCCTCCGAGGTCCCTTCCAACTCCAATCTATTCTGTGAGGGTCTCCTGCTCGAGCTGGGGGTTGGACTAGATGACCTCCGAGGTCCCTTCCAACTTGGCGATTGCAACTTGAAATCCCAAGTTAATTTGGCCTCCCTCGGTTCAAAGCTGTCTCTAACCCTTTTCTTCTTTCTTTCTTTCTTTCTTTCTTTCTTTCTTTCTTTCTTTCTTTCTTTCTTTCTTTCTTTCTTTCTTTCTTTCTCTCTCTCTCTTTCTTCCTTTCTTCCTTTCTTTCTTTCTTTCTTTCTTTTCTCTCTTTTCTTTGCAGATCGTGGCCGTCCTGAACGGCAGCTTCTCCCTCTCCCTGAAACGGTGTCTGATCATCGACTGCCGGTTTCCCTACGAGTACGAAGGGGGTCACATCAAGGTAAAAAGGGGGGGAGAGGCGCTGGAGCTCAGCCCCAAGGATTCAGCCTCTGGAACGAGGAGGGGTGGGGAGCAGCCTCTTTTGGCCAAATGCGGCCCATCGGTTGCTACCAGCCAGCTGTGGCTGTGGTCTCCAGGGATGGGTGCTTGGAGATGCTCTTCACAGAGGAAGCCGGACTCCGTTGTCCCACTTGGTTATTTTCTCTGTCTGTCTGTCTCTCTCTCTATATATATATCTTTCTATGTATCTCTATATCTGTTTATCCATCCATCCATCCATTTATCTATACCTACCTACCTATCTCTATCTCTCTCTGTCCTGTCTGATCTATATCTATGTGTCTCTTCTATCTGTCTGTCTGTCTGTCTGTCTCATCTATCTATCTATCTATCTATCATCTCTTTCTTTATATATCTCTATATCTCTATCACCTATCATCTATCTATCTATCTATCTATCTATCTATCTATCTATCTATCTATCTATCTATGTATCTCTATCTGTTTATCCATCCATCCATCCATTTATCTATATCTACCTACTTACCTACCTACCTACCTATCTCTTTCTCTGTGTCCTATCTATCTGTCTGTCTGATCTATCTCTATCTGTCCTATCTATCTATCTATCTATCTATCTATCTATCTATCTATCTATCTATCTATCTATCTCTATATCTGTTTATCCATCCATCCATTTATCTATACCTACCTACCTATCTCTATCTCTCTCTGTCCTGTCTGATCTATATCTGTGTGTCTCTTCTATCTGTCTGTCTGTCTGTCTGTCTCATCTATCTATCTATCTATCTATCTATCTATCTATCTATCTATCTATCATCTCTCTTTCTTTATATATCTCTATATCTCTATATCACCTATCATCTATCTATCTATCTATCTATCTATCTATCTATCTATCTATCTATCTATCTATCTATCTATCTATCTATGTATCTCTATCTGTTTATCCATCCATCCATCCATTTATCTATATCTACCTACTTACCTACCTATCTCTTTCTCTGTGTCCTATCTATCTGTCTGTCTGATCTATCTCTATCTGTCCTATCTATCTATCTATCTATCTATCTATCTATCTATCTATCTATCTATCTATCTAATCTATCTATCTATCTCTATATCTGTTTATCCATCCATCCATTTATCTACACCTACCTACCTATCTCTATCTCTCTCTGTCCTGTCTGATCTATATCTATGTGTCTCTTCTATCTGTCTGTCTGTCTGTCTGTCTCATCTATCTATCTATCTATCTATCTATCTATCTATCTATCTATCATCTCTCTTTCTTTATATATCTCTATATCTCTATATCACCTATCATCTATCTATCTATCTATCTATCTATCTATCTATCTATCTATCTATCTATCTATCTATCTATGTATCTCTATCTGTTTATCCATCCATCCATCCATTTATCTATATCTACCTACTTACCTACCTACCTACCTATCTCTTTCTCTGTGTCCTATCTATCTGTCTGTCTGATCTATCTCTATCTGTCCTATCTATCTATCTATCTATCTATCTATCTATCTATCTATCTATCTATCTATCTATCTATCTCTATATCTGTTTATCCATCCATCCATTTCTCTATACCTACCTACCTATCTCTATCTCTCTCTGTCCTGTCTGATCTATATCTATGTGTCTCTTCTGTCTGTCTGTCTCATCTATCTATCTATCTATCTATCTATCTATCTATCTATCTATCTATCTATCTATCTATCTATCTATCTATCATCTCTCTTTCTTTATATATCTATATAGCTATATCTCTATATCACCTATCATCTATCTATCTCTATATCTGTTTATCTATCCATCCATCCATCTATCTATACCTACCTATCTCTATCTCTCTCTGTCCTATCTGTCTGATCTATATCTATGTGTCTCTTCTATCTATCTGTCTGTCTCATCTATCTGTCTGTCTATCTATCTATCTATCTATCTATCTATCTATCTATCTATCTATCTATCATCTATCATCTCTCTTTCTTTATATATCTCTATCTTTCTATCTATATCTCTATATCACCTATCATCTATCTATATCTCTATATCTCTATCTATCTCCATATCTGTTTGTTTATATCAGGGGGAAAGGGGAGAGGTTTCCAAGCTGAGCCAGGCTGGCTCAGGAATTCTGGGAGTTGAAGTCCACGAGTCATAAAGCGGCATAGGCCTAGGCCAGGGGTAGGCCGCCTTGGCTCTTTTATGACTCGTGGACTTCAACTTTCAGAATTCCTGAGCCAGCCACGCTGAGGGGAAAGGGAGAGGTGGCTCAGGAATTCTGGGAGTTGAAGTCCACGAGTCATAAAAGAGCCAAGGTGGCCTAGCCCTGGTCTATATCATCTATCTATGTATGTATCTATATCTCTATATCTCTTTGTCTAGCTGTATATCATCTATCTATGTATCTATATATCGTTATATCTATCTATATCTCTATATATCTGTTTATCTATCATCTATCCTCTATTATCCATCTCCATATTTATCTGTCACTAGCTATCCATCAATCAATCCATCCTTCTATCATATCTATCTGTTGTCTATCTATCCCTATCTCTATATCTGTCTGTCTATCTCTATGTCTGCCTGCGTGCCTGCCTGCCCCCCCTCTCTCTCATCCTCTCATCTGTCTGGTGTATCTATCTATCTATCTATCTATCTATCTATCTATCTATCTATCTATCTATCTATCTATCTATCTATCTATCTATCTATCTATCTATCTATCCTGTCTGCGTGTCTATCTTCTATGTCTATCTCTATGTCTGACTATCTGTCTCTTATCTCTATCTCTGTTTGTTTATCTACCTCTATGTCATCTGTCTGTCTGTCTAGCACAATGGTTCTCAACCTGTGGGTCGGGACCCCATTTGGGGGTCGAACGACCATTTCACGGGGGTTGCCAGACAACGCCGTCGGCCATTTTTCCCCCCTTTTCCTTAGCTGTGCGACTCCCTTTTATTCTATTGGCTTTTGAAAGCCAATAGAATAGACTCTCTTGAATAGAGTCTCATTCCATTGGCTTTCCAAAGCCAATAGGAATTGTCCAGGCTGTCTCTGCCCTGCTGAGCCCGCCAAAAGTCCCAGTCTGGAAATGGTGCTGCACCAGTTGAGTAAAAAGGTTGAGAACCACTGGTCTAGCGTATATGTGTATGTAGTCCAAGGGTCACTTTTTTGAGGCCACGGCCAGCCTCGAAATCTCAACCCCTCAAACAGCCCCAAAGGGCCCCAGGTGTGGCCGACTTCCGTCGCCGATCAGCTCGCCTTCGACGTTGTGCTGTCGTGGCGAAAAGCCACACTCGCAAACCGTCTCCTTTTTTTTCCCGACCACTCCCTCCGCTCCTCTCTCCAGGGCGCTGTCAACCTCCCCCTGGAGGAAGACGTGGAAGACTTTCTGCTGAAGACGCCCATCGCGTCCTCCTCCGGCGGCCGGCGGGTGGTGGTGGTCTTCCACTGCGAGTTCTCCTCCGAGCGGGCCCCCCGCATGTAAGTACCCCGAAGACCATGCTCCTCCGCCCCTGCGAAGAAGAAGAAAGCTGGCGGGCCGCTTGAGCCGAGGAAGAGGAAGAGGCTGGCTGTCTGAAGTGGGCCTCCTGTGAGCTTGAATTCGATCCCGCTCTTCTTCCTCCTTTGCTCCGGTTTCTGCCCCAAAGATCTTCTCGGCTGTCGCCACCATCCATGTCTGTCTGTCAAGAGCGAGGGGCTTTGTTTGATCTCTTCCTCCTCCCTGTCAGGTGCCGATTTGTCCGGGAACGAGACCGGCTCGGCAACCAGTATCCCAGCCTGCACTACCCAGAGCTCTACATCCTCAAAGGGGGTTACAAGGACTTCTTTCTGAAATGCAAGGTAGGAAATATCTCTCTCTCTCTCTCTGTCTCTTCCTCCCTCCCTCCAGGTAGGTAGGTAGGTAGGTAGGTAGGTAGGTAGGTAGGTAGGTAGGTAGATAGATAGATAGATAGATAGATAGATAGATAGATAGATAGATAGATAGATAGATATGGATGGATAGATAGATATAGATAGATAAATCGAGAGAGATTAGATATATACATTTAGATATATATAGAGAGATATAGAGATAGACAGACAGATAGATAGATCTATATATGTCTATATCTCTATATCTATATATAGGCAGGCAGGCGATAGATAGAGAAGGGATAGACAGGTGAGATAGACCGACAGGTGATAGAGAGATAGAGATAGGATACATAGAGATAGATAATTAGAGAGAGAGAGGATAGATATAGATAGATAGATCTATCTAAATATAGATAGATAGATACATAGATAGAGATAGATAGATAGATAGATAGATATAGAGATAGAGATAGATAGATAGATATATCTATAGATATAGATAGAGAGATAGATAGACAGACAGATATAGATAGATATATCTATAGATACATAGGTACAGATAGATAGAGATATAGACAGATAGACAGATGATAGATAGATAGATATAGGATAGATTAGATAGATAGATGATAGATAGATAGATATAGGATAGATTAGATAGATAGATGATAGATAGATAGATATAGGATAGATTAGATAGATAGATAGATAGATATAGGATAGATAATTAGATAGATAGATATAGGATAGATAGATATAGGATAGATAGATAATTAGATAGAGAGAGGATACAGATGGATGGATGGATGGATGGATGGATATAGGATATAGATAGAGATAGATAATTAGAGAGAGGATAGAGATAGATAGATAGATAGATAGATAGATAGATAGATAGATAGATAGATAGATAGATATAGAGATAGATATATCTATAGATAGAAAGATAGATATAGATAGAGATAGATAGACACAGATATAGATAGATATATCTATAGGTAGGTAGGTAGGTAGGTAGATATAGATATAGATATGGAAAGATAGATAGATATAGGATAGATAGATAATTAGAGAGATAGAGAGATATAGGATAGATAGATATAGATATAATAGAAAGATAGACAGATAGATATGTAGGATAGATAGATAATTAGATAGAGAGAGAGATAGGATATAGATAGATAGATAGATAGATAGATAGATAGATAGATAGATAGATAGATATAGAATAGAGATAGATAATGAGAGAGAGGATAGATATAGATATAAATATAGATGTTAGAGATATATAGATAGATTAGATAGATATAGATATATCTATAGATAGAAAGATAGATAGATACATAGAGAGAGAGAGCTAGGGATAGATAGATATAGAAAGATAGATAGATATAGGATAGATAGATAATTAGATAGAGAGATAGAGATAGGATACAGATAGATAGATAGATATAAATATAAATATAAATGTATAAATACATTTATATATATGCTTTCCAGCCCTACTGCGAGCCCCAGAGCTACCGCCCGATGCACCACAAGGACTTCAAGGATGACCTCCGCAGGTTTCGCACGCGGAGCCGCACCTGGGCGGGCGAGAAGAGCAAACGAGAGCACTACAGCCGCTTGAAGAAGCTTTGAGGGGGGGGGCGGACGCCCATTTTGGGGTGGGCAGGTCAGATCCGTTCCCCTCGAGCCGAAGGAGAACGCCGACCCTGGCAGGTAGGACAGTTAGCGTCCTAGCCACGAATTGGGGCCTTTTCTTGACGTGTTTCGAGACCACGCGTGGGAAAAGGTGTGGTCTTAAAATGAATTTTTGAAAATGGTGCTTTTTTATTTTATTTTTTTAATCTTTATCTATCTGTATTTTTAATAGAGTCCGATGAAGCTAACAGGCCTTCCCCACCCCCGTATAAGCCGAGTTCGGTTTTCCAATAACTAGCATCGGTTTTAACTGCACAAGAAGTGGTTTAGCTCCACGAGAAGTGGGTTAGCTGCCATTGCAGACCAGCTTCAAACTGTGGTTAAGCTGCAGATTAATTCAGGATCCCCAAAAAGTGACTTAGAAAAAGGGGGTGGGAGGAAAAAAAACAGCAGGAATTGAACGATTTTGAAGGAAACCTTGGCATAAGCCAACATCGGAGGCAGAAGCCGGATGCTGGCTTGGAAATCTTGCTTTGTTTTGTCTGGGTGTAGGGGGTGGATATCTGTCCAGTTTTGTGTGACGCTAAACCAGAGTTTTGTGTAATGTTAAACCAGAGTTTTGTGTAACACTAAGCCACAATTCAGACAAGCTCAAGCTGTGGTTAAGCTCCTAATTGAGACAAACCCAAGTTTGTCCCAAACTATGGCTAATCCAAGTGGAAATCTTGCTTTTTTTGTTTTTTTCCTGTGTGGGCATGCATCCATATTTTGTGTTCACATTAAACCAGAGATGTCTATTCTAACTGCAATTCAGACAAACTAAGCTAATTCAGGATCCACCTGGAAGTTAACTCTAGTTTGTCGCAAACTCTGGTTTAAGCGAAATAGGATACTAGCCTGGAAATCTTGATTTTGATGTATATGTCTCCACGTTTTGCGTTACGCTAAATCAGAGATTGCTACTCTTAAGCACAATTCAGACAAGCTCCATCTGTGGTTAAGGTCCCAACTCAGGATCCACCTGGAAGTTAACTCTAGTTTGTCGCAAACTCTGGTTTAAGCCAAACAGGGTGCTAGCCTGGAAATCTAGGGTTTTTTGTCTGTGGGTACGTGTCTAGGTTTTGAGTAACGCTAAACCAGAGCTTGCTACTCTAACCGCAGTTCAGACAAGCTCCAACTGTGGTTAAGCTCATTCAGGATTTGTATCCAAGTTAATTCTAGTTTGTGTCAAACTCTGGTTAAGCCAAGCCTGGGAAATCTTCCTTTTTTTTTGAGTGTGAGTATGTAACCCCCGTTTTGTGTAACACGAAACCAGAGGATGCTACTCTAACTGCAATTTGGAGCACCTCAAGTGGTGGCTTAGCTCATTCAGGATCCACATGCAAGGCAAACCCTGGTTTGTCACAAACTTTGGTTAAGCCAAGTTGGCTTGAGATTGCTGCACATATCAAACTGAGATGACTCTTCTGCGACAGCTAAGGAGAAACTGGCATCAACCTCTTGATTCCAAGGAAAGCACAAGCCCCAGGCCTTTCTGAGACGCTTTCAATGATGGCTTAGCGTTACACGTGTAAACTGGGCACCCGTATCAGTATTAAAAATCCTAATTTTTTTCGGGAGGGGTATTGTGTAAGCGTCCACATTGTCGCCTTTTGCATTCAATGTCTGCGTCAGGCCCAGAAGGAGGGGGCACAAAAATGCTACCTCGGTTTATTTCAAGCCAGCAATGCTGGTTTGTTCTCCGGATGCCGGAGAGGGCTGCCCGAAATCTCTCCAGCCGACCCGGGTGGAATTTGCGAAGAAGCTTGCTTGTGTCTTGTAAAAAAAGAGGCCCCGGATCGACTTCCTGGGCGGATGAGGGAAGGCGTATGGTTTGTGTAGTCCTCGCAATTTGGCTCTGGCTGCCTCGGAGCGTTTGCACAAACGAGGGAAAAATAATGTGCTTTTAATGTCTTGTAAATAGTCTTCGGGGTGGGGGGAATTGGAAAGGACGGAAAGGGTCCGAAAAGATGGATTTTTTTTGTGCAAATAAATTGCCCTTGGTTTCAAAGCTGGCTGGTGTGTTGTTGTTTTTTTTCTTCCTTTCCCTATTCTGTTTTGTTGTTCTGTTCTTCCATTTCATATTTTCTATTCTATTCTGTTCTCTATTCTATTCTACTCTATTCCATTCCTTATTCTGCATTCTATTCTATTCTGCATTCTATTCTGTTCTATTCCACATTCTATTCTATTTTTTGTATTCTACATTGTATTCTATTCTGCACTCTATTCTGCATTCTATTCTGCACTCTATTCTGCACTCTATTCTGTTCTATTCTGCATTCTATTCTATTTTTTATATCCTATATTCTATAGTTTATTCTATTCAATTTCTATTCTGCATTCTATTTATGTTCTATATTCTATTCTGCTGTTCTATTTTTTATATTCTATATTTTGTTATTCTATTCTGTTCTCTATTCTGCGTTCTATTCTGTATTTTATATTTATATTCTATATTCTGCTATTCTCTTCTGCATTCTATTTTTTATCCTCTATATTCTATATTCGGTTATTCTATTCTCTATTCTATTCTGCATTCTCTTCTATATTTTACATTTATATTCTATATTGTATATTCTATTATTCTGTTCTCTATTCCTATTCTAGTCTATTCTTCATTCCATTCTGTTCCGTTATTTTATTTTAAATTTTATTTTATTTATTTTATTCCATTCCATTGTTCTATTCTACTCTATTGTGTTCTATTCTTTATTACATTCCATTATTCTATTCCTATTCTAGTTCTATATTCTCTCCCATCCCATTTTCTATTCTATTCTACTCTAATTCTATATTTTATTCTTCATTCTATACTGTTCCATTTTATTTTAACATTTTGTATTTTATTTTAAATTTTATTTTAATTCATTCCATTCCATGTTATTTATTCCATTCCACTACTCTACTCCATATATTTTCTATTCTGTTCTGTTCTTCATTCTATTTCATTCCATTCTATCCACTCCATTATTTTAAAATTCATATTTTGTTTTAAATTTTAGTTCATTTTATTCCATTTTATTTTATTGTCTTCCATTATTCTTATTTCGATTGCGTTCCTATTCTCATTCTATTGCATTCCGTTATTTTATATTATTTTATTTTAGTTCATTTCATTCCATTTTCTTTTATTTCTTTTATTTTTTTTCCGTTCCATTACCATTCTATTCCTCCTCTTTGTTTTTTCTTTTATTCTATTTTTATTTATTTTCTTTTTTATTTTATTCTATATACTATTTTTTCTATTTCTATTTATTTTTTATTTTATTTTTCTTTCCCTTTTTATTTATTTTTTATATTCTATATACTTTTTAATTCTATTTTTATTTTATTTTCTATTTTCTTTTTATGTTTGATTTTCTTTGATTTATATTTTATTTTTATTCTATTTATATTCTATTTTTTCTATTTATATTGTGTATTTTTTGTCTTATTTTTCTATTTTATTTATTTTCTATTTTCTATATTTATTTTATTCTATTTATATTGTGTATTTTTTATTTGAGTTATTTTTCTATTTTATTTATTTTTTATTTTATTCTATATTATACTTTTATTTTATTCTATTTATATTGTGTATTTTTATTTGAGTCTTATTTTTCTATTTTATTTTTTATTTTATTCTGTATTTTATTTTCTATTTATATTGTGTATTTTTTATTTGAGTCTTATTTTTCTATTTTATTTATTTTTTATTTTTTCCATATTATACTTTTATTTCATTCTATTTACTGTATTTTTATTTTTTTTTATTAAATCTATTTTTATTCCATTATCCTTCCCTTAATCATCACAATTCAGCCCAAAATTTCCATTGCGAAACGAAACATTTGCTTACGTGAATTCTGTCCCATTTTATGATCTTTCTAGCCACGTTGCTAAATGAATAGACAAAAAAAATAGAAAAGAACAAAACACAGAATGGAATAGAAAAGGGAATGGAATAGAGAATAGCACAGAACACAATACAGGATAGAATAGAATAGAAGAAAATAGCAGAAAATAGAAGTGAATAGAACAGAATAGAAAAAAATAGAATGGAATAGAAGAAGAGAAAAAAATAGAGAAGAGAACTGAACAGAATAGCAAAAAAATAGAATACAGAAAAGAAAATGGAACTGAACAGAGAATAGAATAGAATAGGAGAACAGGACAGAACAGAAACTAGAACAGTGGAATAAAATCAATGGCTGGAAGAGACCTCAGAGGTCATCCAGTCCAACCCCCTGCTCAAAGCAGGAGACCTTCTATACCAACCACTATTTTTGGAATCTGCTGGATTTACCAGCCTCCTAAGGAGATGGCAGGATCCTCCGAAGCTAGGATGGGCCGGGCTAAATTCCCAAGCCGACATCCTCACGAAGTTGCCAGGAGCTTCCACATGGAAGGAATCTCAAGAGGAATTAACAAGCCTCATTTCCAAAATTACAATTACTCGCTAAGATGGCTTCCTACCAAATCGCCTGAGACCTTTTAAAGTCCTCCTTAAGGCCTGGAGAAGGGCGGGCGAGTAGCTAAGATTACTGCCACTAAAATAGCAAAATGGCTTTGTAGTACTTTGAAAAGGACCCCATAGAGGAAGCTGACCCAATCTCAGATATTTCCGTGTTTTTCAGAGGCTCATACCCTTGTACACCAGGGTTCATCCTACTTGGTCACTTTAAGACAGGTGGACTTCCACTCCCAGAATCCCCCAGCCGGCATGCTTTAAGAGGGGAGGATTTCCACTCCCAGAATCCCCCAGTTGGCATGCTGTAAGGAAAGGTGGACTTCCACTCCCAGAATCCCCCAGTAGGCATGCTTTAAGAGGGATGGCCTTCAGTTCCCAGAATCCCTCAGCCAGGATGCTTTAAGAGGGATAGACGTCCACTCCCAGAATCCCCCAGCCGGCATGCTTTAAGAGGAGTGGACTTCCACTCCCAGAATCCCCCAGCCGGCATGGTATAAGGACAGGTGGACTTCCACTCCCAGAATCCCCCAGCCGGCATGCTTTAAGAGGGGGGACTTCCACTCCCAGAATCCCCCAGCAGGTCTGCTTAAAGAGGGGGGGCTTCCACTCCCAGAATCCCCCAGCTGGCATGCTTTAAGGGGGGGACTTCCACTCCCAGAATCCCCCAGCCGGCCTGCTTTAAGAGGATTGGACTTCCACTCCCAGAATCCCCCAGCCGGCCTGCTTTAAGAGGGGGGGCTTCCACTCCCAAAATCCCCCAGCTGGCATGATGTAAGGACAGGTGGACTTCCACTCCCAGAATCCCCCAGCCGGCATGCTTTAAGAGGGGGGGACTTCCACTCCCAGAATCCCCCAGCAGGTCTGCTTAAAGAGGGGGGGCTTCCACTCCCAGAATCCCCTAGTCGGCCTGCTTTAAGAGGGGGGACTTCCACAAAGCCGGCATGCTTTGTGAACTGCAAAAAATCCACCCCTCTTAAAGCATGCCGGATGGGGAATTCTGGGAGTTGAAATCCCCATGCCTTAAAGTTTGCCCACGCTTTTAGAGAGTACATTTCCTCACCAACCAGTTTGTTTTTTTTCCTATTCACTTTCCGCTGTGTGGGCGGCTGGCTGGACTATAACCTGTTTTTCTCGCCATTTTCTCGGCATGTCTTTCTTTCTTTCTTTCTTTCTTTCTTTCTTTCTTTCTTTCTTTCTTTCTTTCTTTCTTTCTTTCTTTCTTTCTTTCTTCCTTTCCTTTTCTTTATTTCTCCCTTCACCCAGCTTCATTCAAACTGAATAAAGTTTCTTTTTTTTCATGAAAAAAACAAAACAAAAACAAAACCCTTTCTTCCTCCTCCTGCTTTACCCCCCTGAAATCTACTCCGGACTTACTCCAGATTGTCCTCCGGTTTGCAAATCAAGAGGATCCTGTTTCCTCTTTTGGGGAATAGGGGTGGGATCCACCAGATCGTCCCCCTGCCTTGGGGCTGCTTCCTAAACGGAGACAGGATCTCCTGTTCATCTTGGCACGGCCTCGGCCTGCTCACAGAGAGCTGAGTCACGGTATCGAGTTCGGGAAGTGCCAGCTGCTAAAGCTATTCCGATCTGGCAGCCGAGAGGAAGCTGCTGCAAGGCAGAGATCAAAAGACTCTTGCTAACCGTCCACAGCCCCAGGGAGAAGGCCCTTGGATCATGCCGGATGGGGGATTCTGGGAGTTGAAGTCCTCTCTTAAAGCATGCCGGCTGGGGGATTCTGGGAGTGGAAGTCCCCCCTCTTAAAGCATGCCGGCTGGGGGATTCTGGGAGTGGAAGTCCAACCCTCTTAAAGCAGGCCGGCTGGGGGATTGTGGGAGTTGAAGTCTACCCCTCTTAAAGTATCCTGGCTGGGGGATTCTGGGAATTGAAGTCCACACCCATTAAAGCATCCTGGCTGTGGAATTCTGGGAGTTGACGTCCACAAGTCATAAAAGGGTCAAGTTTAAATAACCCTGTCTTAAAGCAATCCAACTGGGGGATTCTGGGAATTGAAGTGCACACCCATTAAAGCATGCCGGCTAGGGGATTCTGGGAGTGGAAGTCCCCCCTCTTAAAGCATGCCAGCTGGGGGATTCTGGGAGTTGAAGTCCACCCCTCTTAAAGCAGGCCGACTGGGGGATTCTGGAAGTCCTCCCCTCTTAAAGCATGCCTACTGGGGGATTGTGGGAGTTGAAGTCCACCCCTCTTAAAGCCTCCTGGCTGGGGGATTCTGGGAGTGGAAGTCTCCCCTCTTAAAGCATGCTGCCTGGAGGATTCTGGGAATTGAAGTCCAGCCCTCTTAAAGCATGCCTGCTGGGGGATTGTGGGAGTTCACCCCTCTTAAAGCCTCCTGGCTGGGGGATTCTGGGAGTGGAAGTCTCCCCTCTTAAAGCATGCTGCCTGGAGGATTCTGGGAATTGAAGTCCAGCCCTCTTAAAGCATGCCTGCTGGGGGATTGTGGGAGTTCACCCCTCTTAAAGCCTCCTGGCTGGGGGATTCTGGGAGTTGAAGTCCACCTGTTGCGGAGGTGGAGAAACAACAGCCTGGGAAACCCTTGTGGTTTTGTGTGCAACGGACCAGTACCGACACATTTCTGCTACTTAGTGTGTCTTACTCAGCCGACAAAGCGGAACAGCACGAAAGGAAGAATAAATCCATAAAATCCCCAACTAGAAGCCAGCCAAGGTGCCACCCATCTTGGCTCTCGCGCGTTTGACTTTAAAAAAAAAAAAAAAAATTAACGAAAACCACAAGGCTGCCACACGCCAGCTGGGTAACTCTGGGAAGCACAGAGCGTCAAAAATCCACAAGGAACCGCACTACGACAAACACACCCCGCAACACGAAACACAACCACATAGAATCATGAACAGAGTGGGAAGGGACCTCGGTGGTCTTCTAGTCCAACCCCGTTTGAGCAGGAGACCCTTAGAGAATCATGAAATGAGAGAATTGGAAGGTCCTTTGAGGTCATCTAGTCCAGCCCCCTGTTCGAGCAGGAGACCCTTACAAAATCATGGAATAACGGAGTTGGAAGGGGCCTTTGAGGTCATCTAGTCCGACCCCCTGCGGAAGCAGGAGACCCTTACAGAATCATAGAACTATTGAGGTGGAAGTTAGTCCCCTTTGCAAAAATGTGGCTGGGAAGGAGGGAGTAAGAGAGACAGGGTGTGAGAGAGAGAGAGAGAGAGAGAGAGGAAGAAAGAAAGAGAGAGAGAGAGAAAGGAAGGAAGGAAGGAAAAAAACAGGGAGACAGAAAGACAGAAAGAAAAAGAAATTATAAAAGAGAAAGATAAGGAAAGAAAAGAGACACAGAAAGAGAAAGAAAGAGACAGAGAGAAAGAAAATAAGAGAAAAAGAAAGTGAGACAGAGAAAATGAAAGAGAAGAAAAACAGAGAGACAGAGAAAGAAAGACAGAAATAGAAAGAAAGAAAAGAGGGAGACAGAGAAAAAGAAAGGAAGAAAAAGAGAGAAACGGAGACAGAGAAAGGCAGAAAGTAAAAAAGAGAGAAACAGCGAGAAAGATAAGGAACGAAAAAGAGACACAGAAAGAAGAAAGAAAAGAGAAAGAAAGAAAGAAAATAAAGACAGAGAGAAAGAAAAAGATAGATAAATATAGATAGATAGATAGATAGATAAAGACAGAAAGAAACAAGAGACAGAGAAAGAAAGAGAAAAAGAAAAAAGAGAGAGAGAAAGAGAAGGAAAAAGAGACAGGGAGAGAGAGAAAGAAAGAAAGATAGAAAAAGAGACAGAAAGAAAGAGAAAGAAAATAAAGAGACAGAGAGAAAAAGATAGATAGATATAGATAGATAGATAAAGATAGAAAGAAACAGTCAGAGAAAGAAAGAGAAAGAAAAAAGAGAATGAGAGAGAGAGAGAAAGAGAAGGAAAAAGAGACAGGCAGAGAAAGAAAGAAAGAAAGAAAGAAAGAAAGAAAGAAAGAAAGAAAGAAAGAAAGAAAGAAAGAGGAACAAAGAAAAAGAGACAGAGAGAAAGAGAAAGAATAAAGAGATAGAGAAAGAAAAAGATAGATAGAAGATAGATAGATAAAGACAGAAAGAAAAAAGAGAGAGAGAAAGAGAAGGAAAAAGAGACAGGGAGAGAGAGAAAGAAAGAGAAAGATAGAAAAAGAGACAGAAAGAAAGAGAAAGAAAATAAAGAGAGAGAGAAAGAAAAAATGGATAAATATAGATAGATAAATAGATAAAGAGAAAGAAAGAGAAAGAAAAAAGAGAAAGAGAGAAAGAGAAGGAAAAAGAGAGGCAGAGAGAGAAAGAAAGAGGAAGAAAGAAAAAGAGAGAGAGAAAGAGAAAGAAAATAAAGAGACAGAAAGAAAAAGATAGATATAGATAGATAGATAAAGATAGAAAGAAACAGTCAGAGAAAGAAAGAAGAGAATGAGAGAGAGAGAGAAAGAGAAGGAAAAAGAGACAGGCAGAGAAAGAAAGAAAGAAAGAAAGAAAGAAAGAAAGAAAGAAAGAAAGAGGAACAAAGAAAAAGAGACAGAGAGAAAGAGAAAGAATAAAGAGATAGAGAAAGAAAAAGATAGATAGAAGATAGATAGATAAAGATAGAAAGAAACAGTCAGAGAAAGAAAGAGAAAGAAAAAAGAGAATGAGAGAGAGAGAGAGAAAGAGAAGGAAAAAGAGACAGGCAGAGAAAGAAAGAAAGAAAGAAAGAGGAACAAAGAAAAAGAGACAGAGAGAAAGAGAAAGAATAAAGAGATAGAGAAAGAAAAAGATAGATAGAAGATAGATAGATAAAGATAGAAAGAAACAGAGTCAGACAAAGAAAGAGAAAGAAAGAAAAAAGAGAAAGAGAGAGAGAGAAAGAGAAGGAAAAAGAGACAGGCAGAGAAAGAAAGAAAGAAAGAAAGAAAGAAAGAAAGAAAGAGGAACAAAGAAAAAGAGACAGAGAGAAAGAGAAAGAATAAAGAGATAGAGAAAGAAAAAGATAGATAGAAGATAGATAGATAAAGATAGAAAGAAACAGAGTCAGACAAAGAAAGAGAAAGAAAGAAAAAAGAGAAAGAGAGAGAGAGAAAGAGAAGGAAAAAGAGACAGGCAGAGAAAGAAAGAAAGAAAGAAAGAAAGAAAGAAAGAAAGAGGAACAAAGAAAAAGAGACAGAGAGAAAGAGAAAGAATAAAGAGATAGAGAAAGAAAAAGATAGATAGAAGATAGATAGATAAAGATAGAAAGAAACAGAGTCAGACAAAGAAAGAGAAAGAAAGAAAAAAGAGAAAGAGAGAGAGAGAAAGAGAAGGAAAAAGAGACAGGCAGAGAAAGAAAGAAAGAAAGAAACAAAGAGAGAGAGAGAGAAACACACACAGAGCGAAAAAGATACCAAAAAGAGACAGAAAGAGATAGAGAAAGAGAAAGAAAGAGACCGAGGCAGAAAGAGAAAGAAAAGAAAGGAAAAAAATAGAGTAAGAGAAAGAAAGAGACAGACAGGAAAGAAGGAGAGAGAGAGAGAGAGAGAGAGAGAGAGAGAGAGAGAGAGAAAGGGGGCGTGTCTTGTCTTCTCCTCGGCCCCGCCCCTTCGGCGTCCTCAAGCCTCTCCAGCTCCTCGGCCCCCTCACGCCCGCCCTGCACGCGCGCGCGCGCGCGCGCCTCCCCCAAGCCTGCTCGCTCCCCTTTTTGGCGCCGCGCGGCCGTCCCCCCCCGCCCCCGCGCGCCGCCATTGGCCGCCGTCAGGAATCCCTCGCTCCTGATTGGTCCGAGCCGGGAGGCCGCGCAAGGCAAGCATGTTCGGCTGCGCCGGCCGCGGCCAGGCCTGGCCTGGGCGGGGCGGCCCATCCCGCCGGGCGCGCCGCCGGCCTTGGAGTGACAGGGTAGGCTGCGGCTGGACGCTGCGCGCCGGCGGCTGCCTCGCCTGCTCGGAGCCTCGCCGCCTCGCCGCCCGCCAGGCACGGTAAGCCGGAGCCCCGGCAGCCCCCGTTTCCCCCCCCCCGTCCTTTCCGCGGGCGCCCCGGCCCCTCTTTTTCCTGCCCTTGGCGCCCGGGGGCGCCACCTTGACGCTCCGCCAGAGGGCTCCCCTTGCATCGCGTTGCATTGCATTGGAAGGGCCTGGGCGTTGTCTGGAGGGGGGGGAGGCTCAAACCTGGGGGGGAGGAGGAGGAGGGGGGGCTTTCCAAAAGGAGGCTCTTTGCAATGCAGTGCCATGCCATGCAACGGGGGGAGGCTCCCCTCCTCCTTGCCATTTGCAATTTGCAAAAAAAAAAAAAAAGGAGAAATTAAAAAAAGGGGAAAAAAAAGTCCTTTGCAAACTGTGGGGCTGGCTTTATATATATTATATTATATTATATTATATTATATTATATTATATTATATTATATTATATTATATTATATTATATTATATTATATTATATTATATTATATTATATTATATTATATTTATTATATTATATTATATTATATTATATTATGTTACATATCAACAAATGATGGTAGAGGACAGGAAGACCTGGAGGAACATTGTCCATGGGGTCGCAACGGGTCGGACACGACTTCGCAATTAACAACAACATGTTACATATATATATATGTATATGTAATATAATATAGTATAGTATAATATAATATAATATAATATACATCATACACACACACACATACACATACATATATATATATATATATATATATATATATATATATATATATATATATATATATATATATATATATATATATATATATATATATATATATATATATATATATATATAAATCCAGCCCCACAGCTTGCAAAGGACTTTTTTTCCCCTTTTTTTAATTTCCTTTTTTTTTTTTCTTTTTTGGCAAATTGCAAACTGGGACTGGCTTTTTATATAGGTGTGTGTGTGTGTGTATGTGTTTGTGTGTGTTTGTGTGTGTGTGTATATATATATATATATATATATATATAGCCAGCCAGCCCCACAGTTTGCAAAGGACTTTTTTCCCCTTTTTTTAATTTCTCCCCCCCTCTATGTGTGTGTGTGTGTGTGTGTGTGTGTGTGTGTGTGTGTGTGTGTGTGTATATATATATATATATATATATATATATATATATATATATATATATATATATATATATGTAGGTCTTTGGTTGTTCGGGTTTTCTCCCACGTAAAATTGGAAGTGTCTTGGCGACGTTTCGACGAAGTCCCATTCGTCATCTTCAGGCTGGTGCTTTCAGCTGAAAGCACCAGCCTGAAGATGACGAATGGGACTTCGTCGAAACGTCGCCAAGACACTTCCAATTTTACGTGGGAGAAAACCCGAACAACCAAAGACCTACATACAAATACCCGCGAAAACCTCAGAAAACATATATATATATATATATATATATATATATATATATATATTTATCCTGCTATCATTGGCTTTTTTTTCTTCCTTTTTTTCTTTTCCTTTCTTTTTTTGGGGGGGTGGGGTAGGGGTGCAGCTGCCTTGCCAACTTTTTTCCCTTTGGGGGGAGAAGGGGGGGGATTCTGCTTTTTTGGGGTGGGGCAGGCTATCAATGGCTTTATTATTATTATTATTATTTGGGGGGTCAGTTGCTTTGCAAAGTTTTTCCCTTTTGGGGGGAGAAGGGATTCTACTTCTTTTTTCCTTTTTGGCCAGGCTATCAATTACATTATTATTATTATTACTACTACTACTACTATTATTTTGGGGGGGCAGTTGCTTTGCAAAGTTTTTCCCTTTTGGGGGGAGAAGGGGGGAATTCTACTTCTTTTTCTCCCCTTTTTGGCCAATGTATCAATTGCATTATTATTATTATTATTATTATTATTATTATTATTATTATTATTATTATTATTTTGGGGGGGCAGTTGCTTTGCAAAGTTTTTCCCTTTTGGGAGGAGAAGGGGAGGATTCTACTTCTTTTTTATTTTTTACTTTTGGGCCAGGCTATCAATTGCATTTTTATTATAATTATTATTATAATAATAATTATTTTTATTATAATTATTATTTGTGGGGGCACTTGCTTTGCAAACCTTTTCTCGTTTGAGGGAGGAGCGATTCTTCTTTTTCATTTTTTTCTTTTCTTTTTTTTTTTTTGGGCCAGGCTATCAATTGCATTATTATCATTATCATTTATCATTATTTTGGGGTGCGGGGGGGGGGGGAGTGGCTTTGCAAACTTTCTCCCGTTTGGTGGTGGAGAAAGGGGTGTGTGTGAATTATTACCATCGTTATTTATTTATTTATTTATTTTGCAACGCTGTAAATGGCTTTTTTGCCTTTTTCTGATGTTTTTTTGGGGGGGGGGGGCGGGTTCATTTGCAAACTTTCTCTCCTTTGGGGAGGGTTTTTTTTTTTGTTTGCAAAAGGGGGGGGCAACAGCTTGCCAAGAGAAAAGGTGTGTGTGTGGGGGGGGGGGTGGCATCCTGGATGCTTGAAAGAGTTGTGTGTTTTTTGTTTTTTTTTGCAAGCCAGCCAGACAGCCCAAAAAAAACCCCAAGGCTCTTTGCAAATGGTTTTGGGGCCTGATGCCATTCAGGATGGAGGGAGGGAGTTAGGAAAAAAAATTGGGGAGGGAGTTAGGAAGAAAAGTTGCAACCTCATCGGAGCCCATCATAGCCTTAGGATTTATGCGCTTTGGCTTAAAAGAGGAGGAGGAGGAACAGCACTGCGTTGCAGCAAGGCAATGCAATAAACCAGAGTAAATATATTATTATATATTTATATTATATATATATTTGTTTTCTGAGGTTTTTGCGGGTGTTTGAATGTAGGTCTTTGGTTATTCGGGTTTTCTCCCGCGTCAAATTGGAAGTGTCTTGGCGACGTTTCCGCGAAGTCTCATTCGTCATCTTCAGGCTGGTGTTTTTGGCTTCGTGCTTCTAGCAGCAAAGTGTGATCATAGCTGTTTCTATTGCTCCTAGAAGCACGAAGCCGAAAACACCACCCTGAAGATGACGAATGAGACTTCGTGGAAACGTCGCCAAGACACTTCCAATTTGACGCGGGAGAAAACCCGAATAACCAAAGACCTACATATATATATATATATATATATATATATATATATATATATATATATATATATACATACATACATACATACATACATACATCTAGACCTTTACAAATGCATATATGTAGGGCTTGGTTTTTCAGGGCGGCGTCAACCTTGCGAGGGAGATGAGGGCGGGATGGAGATTGCAGAATGAAATAAATTGAATAAATGTATGATTTATAGATTTAAATATATATAGAGAGAGATATACTTAGGCGTTCCTTTTAAAGGGGGGGGGGTCAGGCTCCTGGAGTCAGCCTCTAAGGGAGATCAGGGCCAGGATGGATATTTCAGAAAGGAATAAATGGAATAAAGATAGGATTTATATCTTTAAAATTTAAATATATAGATATATACTTAGGTGTTCCGCTTGAAAGGGAGTAAGGCGCCCAAGAGTCAGCCTGTAAGGGAGAATGAGGGCAATATGGATATTCCAGAATTGAATATCTTTAAATATATAGAAAGAGACTTGGGTGTGCCTTTGAAAGGGGCTAAGGCACCCAAGAGTCAGCCGCTAAAGCAGTGGTTCTCAACCTTTTTAATGCCGCGACCCCCAATCGGTCGTAAGTCGAGGACTACTCCACCGGTCGTAAGTCGAGGACTACTCAACTGGCCAGCACCGTTTGCAGAATGGGACTTTTGGCGGGCTCAGCAGGACAGAGACAGCCTGGACAATTCCTATTGGCTTTGGAAAGCCAATAGAACTAGACTCTATTCAAGAGAGTCTCTTCTATTGGCTTTCAAAAGCCAATAGAATAAAAGGGAGTAGCACAGCTAAGGAAAAGGGGGGGGGGGAAATGGCGGATTGCGTTGTTTGGCGACCCCCGTGAAATGGTCGTTCGACCCCAAATGGGGTCCTGACCCACAGGTGAAGAACCACTGCTCTAAAGGAGACGAGGGCAATATGGCTATTTAATAAAAGAATAAACATATTTTATATCTATAGATTTAAATATATATATAGATATGCTTAGGGGGAGTTCCTTTTAAGGGGGTAAGGGGCCCGGAGTCATCTTGGGGTTTAATAAATGAATAAATTCTACGGTTCTGTAAGGGTCTCCTGCTTGAAGGGAGCGGGTTGGACTAGATGACCGCCAAGGTCCCTTTCCACTCGTCTCATTCCATTCCGTGAAATTGAATGATTATATCTTATGTATTTAAATAAGATAGATATGCTTTGGGGGGGGGGTTCCTTTTAAGGGGGTAAGGGGCCCGGAGTCATCTTGGGTTTAATACATAAATGAATAAATTTTTACGATTCTGCTTGACTAGGGGGGTTGGACTAGATGACCTCCAAGGTCCCTTTCAGCTCTCACCATTCTATGAAATTGAATAATTATATGTTTTTAAATGGATATTTATGCTTGGGGGTTCCTTTTTGTGGGATAAGGCGCCCCGGAGTCATCTCGTGAGGGCGATGAGGGCGGTACGGAGGTTCAATTAACGAATAATTGTATAAATATATTATTTATATCCATATATTTAAACATATAAATGTACTGGGGGGGTTCTTTTAAAGGGGTAAGGGTATCCAGAGTTATCCTGTAAGGGAGGGAAGGGCGGTGTGGAGGTTTAATTATATATATAGCATGTTTTAAATAGCATGTTTGTGTGTTTTAAATGGGTCTTATGTTTGTGTAAACTTTTGAGAGGAAGCAAGTAAACTTCATTTTTAATGTGTGCCATTGTGCTCACAGGAAAAAGTGACAAGGTTATCTAAATCTAAATTAATGAATAATTGTCTCTCTCTGTGTATATGTCTGTCTGTCTGTCTGTCTATCTATCTAGAGATATAGATATAGAGATAGATAGATAGATATAGATATAGATAGATAGATAGAGAGAGATAGAGATAGAGAGATAGAGATATATACACATATACATATTTTTTTAAAATACACACACACACACACACACGCATTTACTTACTTAGGAATTCCATTTAATGGGGTAAGGCATACAGAGTAATCTTGTCGGGCAGATGGATAAGATATAGATCAGGGGTCTTCCAACTTGGCCCTTTTAATGACTTGTGGACTTCAACTCCCAGAATTCCAGCGTGCCTGTCTGAGGAATTCTGGGAGTTGAAGTCCACCAGTGATAAAAGGGCCAAGTTGGAAGACCCCGAATATAGATGTTTAATCAATCAGTTTAATAAATGTATGTATGTATGTATACATAGGTAGAGATAGACAATAGATACATAGAAAGAGATGGATAGCTAGATATATAAATATAGATAATAAATAATACAGAGATGGATAGATAGCTAGATATAAATATAGATAATAGAGATGGATAGCTAGCTAGATATATAAATATAGATAATGGAGAGATGGATAGCTAGCTAGATATATAAATATAGATAATGGAGAGATGGATAGCTAGCTAGATATATAAATATAGATAATGGAGAGATGGATAGCTAGCTAGATATATAAATATAGATAATGGAGAGATGGATAGATAGCTAGATATATAAATATAAATAATAGAGAGATGGATATATACATATAGATAATAGAGAGATGGATAGCTAGATATATAAATATAGATAATAAATAATACAGATGGATAGATAGCTAGATATATAAATATAGATAATAGAGAGATGGATAGATAGCTAGATATATAAATATAGATAATAGAGAGATGGATAGCTAGATATATAATATAATAGAGAGATGGATAGCTGGATATATACATATAGATAATAGATGAATAGATAGCTAGATATATAAATATAGATAATAGAGAGATGGATAGCTAGATATATAAATATAATAGAGAGATGGATAACTGGATATATACATATAGATAATAGATGAATAGATAGCTAGATATATAAATATAGATAATAGAGAGATGGATAGCTAGATATATACATATAGATAATAGAATAGATAGCTAGATATATAAATATAGATAATAGATGGATAGCTAGATATATAAATATAGATAATAGAGAAATGGGTAAGCTAGATATATAAATATAGATAATAGAGAGATGGATAGCTAGATATATAAATATAGAGAATAGAGATGGATAGGTAGATATATAAATATAGATAATACAGAGATGGATAGCTAGATATATAAATATAGATAATAGATAAATGGATAGATAGCTAGATATATAAATATAGATGGATAGCTGGATATATACATATAGATAATAGATAAATAGATAGCTAGATACATAAATATAGATAATAGAGAGATGGATAGATGGCTACATAATAGAGATATGGATATAGAGATACAGAGATACGAATAAATAGATATATAGAGATATAGATACATTGATAGAGAATAGATAGGTAGCTAAGTACAGATATAGATGGAGAGAGAGATGGATGGAGAGAGATGGTGAGACAGTGAAGATAGATACGAATAGATAGAGATAATGGATACAGAGAGAGAGAGAGAGAGATGAATAGATAGTTATGAATAGATAGATGGATAGATGGTAGCTAGACACAGATATTAATTTATGCATTGAGGGTTTCACTGTAATGGCGTCGGCCGGGCGTCAAGTCCCCTCGTGGCTGGCCAATTGAAGAACTCAATAATTTAAAATAAATACACACATCTGCCGGGCGCAGCTGTTGAACCATCCCAGAGGACCACCGTTTACTGGGCCTTACACCGATCCTAGCTTGCTCCCCTTTTCCTGGTTATTTCCCCATCCAAAGAGATGCCCCCCCCTCTGCAACACCTGGGATCCGACCAGGATATTGGGCTTTGATTTTTTGGGGTGGGTGGGTGGGCTTTATTGCAACCCCCCCATGCTCTCCCTTCCTTCCTGCCCGCTGAGGTGGAGATTTAAATCACTGGCTATTTATATCGACTCGACATATCCGGATTTAGCAACAACAGTTGTCACTTGCTGAAGTATTAAACGGGGTTGGGGGGGGTCGCGCGGGTGATGCCCGGAGCTGCCTGGGGTAGTTTTTAACACCCCCCCTTGAGTCGAGGAAGGGGCTTCGGTCCAGCATCCCACCCACCCACCCCTTTGATATATTTTTTCTATTTGCTTTCTCTTGATTTTTGCTCTGCTTGCGAAAAAATTGTGCGATTCTGGCGCAAGGTTTGAGATGTTTCGCCTGGTCCTCGACTTAACGACGGGGAAAGAGCCCCAGAGCTCCATGGCTCAGCGAGGCGTTGCTTTGAGGTGGCTTTTTGTCCCCTTTTGGACGATCTTTCTGGCCACCGCCGTTCGGTCGAATCCCGGCCGGTTGTAAAGTGAGTCACACGGTTGTTAAGTGAATCTGGCTTTGTCGGGAGGTCAGGATGCTCCAGCCGTCATAAATACGAGTCGGCGGCCAAGTGTCTCAATTTTCATCCCCCCCCCCGACCACCGGGATGCTACTGTCAAAAACACGGTCAAAAGTCACCGTTTTCTGTAAAAACGGTCACTAAATGGACAGTCGTAAGCCGAGGACTTCCTGCACTGCGTGATTTTGGTTTCATTTGGTGCTTCCCTCCCTCGCTCCAGGTTGAGCAAAGCCCGACGTTGCTGCACGGGGATTTTTTTTTAATTTTTTTTTTTTAGATGTTTGGTCTGCAAATACTTTCTCTATAATTCTAATTTTATTTTATTTTTGGGGCTGGGATTCTCACGCTGTTCATGCATTCCTGGCAGAGAAAGAGCCGGAAAAACTTCCTCAGAGCTGGAAGTTTCCGGTTTGGCTTTGTTGTAAAAGATGAAGTTTCTGTTCCGCTTCGTCCGTAAAAATCTTGAACGTTTCCATTCCGTCGTAAAAGGTGACATTTCCCTTCATGTGCGTCGTCAAATCTGACGTTTCCGTGCCGCTTCGTTGTAAAAATAGGACATTTCTGTTCTGCTCCGTCGTAAAAGATGAGCTGGCCGTTCGTCTTCGTCGGAAAAAAGGAAGTTTTTGCTTTGTCATAAACATCAAAGTTTGTGGTCCAGTTTGTCGTAAAATCTGAAGTTTCTGTTTCGCTTCGTCGTAAAATCTGAATTTTCCGTTCCGCTTTGTCGTCGAAGATGAAGTTTCCGTTCCGCTCAGTCGCCAAAGACGAAGTTTCTGTTCTGCTTAGTCACAAAAGGCGAAGTGACGCCGAAGCGTCACGAAACGGACGGTCGTAACTGGAGGTCCGCCGGGATTTGGGGATTTGAGGGAACGATCTGGTTTTCCGATTCCAGCGGTTCCCAAATTCCCTCTTCCCGTCTCCTTCGCCATCCCGTCTTTCTCGCGCTCTCGCTCTCTACTTGGAGCGCCTGCCTACCATAGCCTCACCAAATGTCTAATTTCCTCTTTTAAGGCGAATTACCGTTCATTAAAGGCCGGGCGTCCCAGTTTTTATGAAAGAGGGCAAATGGACACACACACAAACACACACACACAGAGAGAACAATTAACCAATTGGGATAATTAACAATTAACGCTGCCAAACGGGGACAAACAACAGGAATCGGGAACGAAAGCGGCAATGGAGGAATCGTAGTGGGACGGTGTGTTGTCCTGGACCTACAACCATTTGTTTAGGGACAGTTCGAACTTATGATGGCTAATTTGTTGTAAATTCTCTACTTATCCCTCTCTGTCATCTGTGTATCTCTCTGTCCATCCCTCTATTCCGTCCATCTCTCTGTCTCTCTCTCTCTCTCTCTCTCTCTCTCTCTCTCTCTCTCTCTCTATATATATATATATATATAGTCTCTAGCATCTCTTATTTCTATCTACTTATCTGTATCATTTTTATCTGTATCTCTATCATTTATCTCTCTTATCTTATTTCTATCATTTTTCTCTATCTGTTTATCCATCTATCGATCCATCCATCCATTTCTCACTATCTTCCTATCTGTCTGTCTGTGTCTATCCATCAATCTGATCCATCCATCTCTCTCTCATTCACTATCATCTATCTTATCTATCTATCTATCATCCATTATCTATCTCTCTCCATCCATCCATCCATCAGCCATCTCTCTCTCTCCCTATCTATCTATCTATCTATCTATCTATCTATCTATCTATCACTATCTATCCATTCATCTCTATCGAGCTATCTTCTGTATCATATCTATATCTATATCCATCCATATCTATCTATCATCCATTATCTATCTCTCTCCATCCATTAGCTCTCTGTCTGTCTGTCTGTCTGTCTATCTATCATCTATATCTATCTATCTATCTTTCATATCTATCTATCTATCTATCTATCTATCTATCTATCATCTATCTATCTATCACTATCCATCCATCTATCCATCTATCTCCATCCATCTCTATCGAGCTATCTTCTGTATCATATCTATATCTATCTATATCCATCCATATCTATCTATCTATCTATCTATCTATCTATCTATCTATCTATCTATCTATCTATCTATCTATCTATCTATCTATCTACCTACCTACCTACCTACCTACCTACCTA
This sequence comes from Crotalus adamanteus, assembly GCA_039797435.1. Lineage (NCBI taxonomy): Eukaryota > Metazoa > Chordata > Lepidosauria > Squamata > Viperidae > Crotalus > Crotalus adamanteus. The sequence continues at coordinate 2,626,514 of CM077936.1, forward strand.
CCTACCTACCTACCTACCTACCTACCTATCTATCTATCTATCATCCATCTCTAGCTATCTAGCTATCTTCTGTATCATATCTATATCTATCCATCAATATCTATCCCCATCCATCCATCCATCATCTCTATCATATCGATCATTTCTATCATCTACCCATCATCTATCATCTACCAGTCTATCTGTCCGTCCATCACATTTCTTTCTTTCTCTCTTTCTCTTTCTCTCTCTCTCTCTCTCTTTCTCCCCTCTCCCTCCCTCCCTCCCTCCAACTGCCAGGATTCACTTAAAGGCGGACAACAGAGGTCGTCCAACGGGACAAAGCTCCCTTCGCAACCGTCTCACTTAGTAACAGAAACGTTGCTAACCCTCCCTTGCGGTCGTAAGACAAGGAGTAGCTGTACATTTCCCTCCCCCCCCCCTCCGACTTTTGCAGAAAAGGACCCATTTGGTGGTGGTGGGGGTGGTGGGGGTGTTCCCCCTGCATGTGTGCTTGTGTGTGTGTCCCAAAGAGAGGCTGCTGGCCCTTTAATTGGCCCCTGGCCACATCTGGATCTCTCCCAGGGCTGCCGACAATGAATTGGGGACACGTTGATATTTTGGCTCTGGACAAAACTTTGAGGCTTTTAGTTTTTTTCCCTGCTAAGCAACCCTTCACGAGTTCCCTCACGCGTCCCCAAAAATGTCAGGATTGGCCGCCCTGAATGGGCCCATTGATGCCTTTTTTTTTTTTTTTGGTGAAAATTTTATTTTATGTTGCATTTTATTTCTTATTTTGTTCTATTTTATGATTATTTCAGATCATAACATATTTTATTTTTATTTTATTTAATATATTTTATTTTGTTTTATTATATTTTATTATATTACATTTTCTTATTATTTAATAGAGTATAATATTTTATTTCATTTCATTTCTTTTTTATTTAATAGATGTTTTATTTTATTTCATTTATTTTATATGATGTAATATATAATTTTATTTAATAGAATATATTTTATTTTATTTCATTCCTCTTTTATTTAATAGAATAGAATTTTATTTTATTTTATTATTTAATAGAATAGAATATTTTATTATTATTTAATACAATAGAATATTTTATTTTATTTAGTATAATATAATTTTATTTTATTTTTATTTAATACAATAGAATATTTTATTTCATTTATTTTATTATTTAATAGAATATTATTTTATTTTATTTTTATTTTATTTAATATTTTATTTTATTTAATACAGTGGTTCTCCACCTGTGGGTCGGGAGCCCATTTGGGGTCGAACGACCATTTCACGGGGGTCGCCAAACAACGCAGTCCGCCATTTTTTCCCCCCTTTTCCTTAGCTGTGCTACTCCCTTTTATTCTATTGGCTTTTGAAAGCCAATAGAATAGACTCTCTTGAATAGACTCTAATTCTATTGGCTTTCCAAAGCCAATAGGAATTGTCCAGGCTGTCTCTGCCCTGCTGAGCCCGCCAAAAGTCCCATTCTGCAAACGTTGCTGCACCAGTTGAGTAGTCCTCGACTTACGACCGGTTGAGTAATCCTCGACTTATGACTGGTTGGGGGTCGCGGCATTAAAAAAGTTGAGAACCACTGATTTAATAGAATAGAATGTAATTTTTTTATTTTATTATTATTTAATAGACTATTTTATTTTATTTTATTTAGTGTAATATAATTTAATTTTATTTTTATTTAATACAATAGAATATTTTATTTTATTTCATTTATTTTAGTATTTAATAGAATATAATTTTATTCTATTTTTATTTTATTTAATATTTTATTTAATATAATAGAATATTATTTTATTTCATTTTATTTTATTATTTAATAGAATATTTTATTTTATTTCATTTATTTTATTTTATATAATATAATATATAATTGTTTTATTTTATCATTATTATAATGTAATATTTTATTTTTTAATTCATTTTATTTAACATATAATTATTTCGTTTGTTTCTTTTATTTCTTTTCTTTTATATTTTAATTTCACGTGACCCGGGGGACTGTGTGGCCATCATAAATACTTCAACTCCCAGACTTCAGCCGCCAGCATTCTTTGAGAATGGTAGACTTCATGCTGGCTGGGGGATTCTGGGAGTGGAAGTCCTCCCCTCTTAAAGCAGGCCGGCTGGGGGATTCTGGGAGTGGAGGTCCTCCCCTCTTAAAGCATGATGGCTGGGGGATTCTGGGAGTGGAGGTCCTCCCCTCTTAAAGCATGGCTAGCTGGGGGATTCTGGGAGTTGAAGTCCACCCCTCTTAAAGTATGCCAGCTGGGGGATTCTGGAAGTCCTCCCCTCTTAAAACATGATGGCTAGGGGATTCTGGGAATGGAAGTCCACAGGTCTTAAAGTTCCCTTTGCTGCACCCGCCGAAGTTGTAAATCCAGCTTTTCAGTTCCTGATGCTTTCAAGACATGTCCTACGAGTAATTCCCCTCGTCGTTCTCCTTTTCTTCCAACCTCTAGTAAAGCCAGGTGGCTTTCGTGGGCTCTGTTGAACCGTGAGAACGAATGCTGACAGCTCCTTTCCTGGCTCAAGCCTATACTTAGATTGTAATTACGAATTCTGTGGCTTCTCTCCGCGATCCGTTGGCTTTCTCGTCTCTCTCGGCGAGCAGAATCAGCCCCGGGTTTGAGACCGCCCGAATTCCCAGCGCTCCATTTGACGACCGCGAAGGGACTTGATCTTCTGCAGTTTGTTAAGGGACCGCCCGTAGCTATACCACAGCTCTGGGAAAAGCCACTCCACACTGTTCAGATGTGTGGACTTCAACTCCCAGAATTCCCCAGCCAAACAAGCTGCTCCTCCCCCTCCTCCTCCTCCTCACACTGATGATGTTCCCTAGATGGGTCATGAAACGTCTGGAAGGAAACCACCAAGCTCAGAGAGCACCAGGACGCCACAGTCCTTTCCTTCCTTCCTTCCTTCCTTCCTTCCTTCCTTCCTTCCTTCCTTCCTTCCTTCCTTCCTTCCTTCCTTCCTTCCTTCCTTCCTTCCTTCCTTCCTTCCTTCCTTCCTTCCTCCTCTTCCTCCTCCTCCTCGCACTGATGATGTTATCTAGTTGGGTCACGAAAGGTCTGCAAAGAAACCACCCAGCTCAGAGAGCACCAAGGAACCCTTCGTTCCTTGGTTCCTTCCTTCGTTCCTTCCTTCCTTCCTTCCCTCCTTCCTTCCTTCCTTCCTTCCTTCCTTCCTCCCTCCCTCCCTCCCTCCCTCCCTCCCTCCCTTCCTTCCTTCCTTCTAGCACTGATGACATTCCCTAGTTGGGTTATGAAACATCTGCAAGGAAACCACTCAGCTCAGAGAGCACCAAGGACCCCACAGTCCTTCCTCTTCCTCTTCCTCCTCCTCCTCCTCCTCGGATGGCTGGGGAATTCTGGGAGTTGAAGTCCACCCGTTGGAAAACCATTTCGAGGGAGAAAAACAGACCTAGAAAGTTGTAAGTTCTCCACCTCTGGATAATTTTGTAACCCGGGGGTGTCCAGCCACCTAGAATTAATTTCCCTCCAGCTTGCAAGGGGGTTGAGCTAGATGACCTTCCTGAGTTCAGCGGCACATTTTTGGCTTGATAACTTTGCTTTTTCCACCCCCACCCCCCCCGCCCAGTTCTTTTGTTCGGGGCAGAGAATGTCACCGTAGGCAGAAAAAGAGAAAAAGGCCAATGGAAATAAACAGACATTTTTGAGCGTATGCGTGGCGTTCGTCCCTCGGCGGATCTGTGAATGCCTCTTTTTTATTTTATTTCATTTTTTTAAAAAAAACCCTTAATTTGGCATGGAGGAGGAGGAGGAGGAGGAGGAGGAGGAGGAGGAGGAGGAGGAGGAGGAATAATGATATGGGGTCCTTGGTGCTCTCTGAGCTGGGTGGCGTCCTTGCAGACGTTTCACGACCCAACTAGGGAACATCATCAGTGCTAGGGGGAGGAGGAGGAGGAGGAGGAGGAGGAAGGAAGGAAGGAAGGAAGGAAAGTGGGGTCCTTGGTGCTCTCTGAGCTGGGTGGTTTGCTTGCAGACGTTTCACAACCCAACTAGGGAACGTCATCAGGGCTAGAAGGGGAGGAGAAGGAAAGGAGGAGGAGGAGGAGGGACTGTGGGGTCCTTGGGGCTCGGTGAGCTGGGTGGTTTTCTTTGCAGACATTACAGGACCCAACTAGCCGACATCATCAATCCTAGCAGGGGAAGCATATAAACATAGAGCCAACCGCCCCCTTCTAACACTGATGCTGTTACCTACTTGGGTCACGAAAGGTCTGCAAGGAAACCACCCAGCTCAGAGAGCACCAAGGACCCCTACAGTCCTTCCTTCCTTCCTTCCTTCCTTCCTTCCTTCCTTCCTTCCTTCCTTCCTTCCTTCCTTCCTTCCTTCCTTCCTTCCTTCCTTCCTTCCTTCCTTCCTTCCTTCCTTCTCCTCCTCCCTTCTAGCACTGATGATGTTCCTAAGTTGGGTCATGAAATGTCTGTAAGAACATCACCCCCCCCCCCCTCAGAGAGCACCAAGGACCCCATAATTCTTCCTTCCTCCTCTTCCTCCTCCTCCCTTCTAACACTGATGATGTTCCCTAGTTGGGTCATGAGACGTCTACAAGGAAACCACCCAGCTCAGGGAACACCGGGACCCCCCCAATCCATCCTTCCTTCCTTCCTTCCTTCCTTCCTTCCTTCCTTCCTTCCTTCCTCCTCCTCCTCCTCCTCCTCCTCCTCCTAGCATTGATGATGTTCCCTAGTTGGGTCATGAGACGTCTGCAAGGAAACCACTCAGTTCCAAGAGCACCAGGGACCCCACAGTCCGTCCTCCATCCCTCCCTCCCTTCCTTCCTTCCTTCCAGCACTGATGACGTTACCTAATTGGGTCACGAGACGTCTGCAAGGAAACCACCCAGCTCAGAGAGCACCAGGGACCCCACAGTCCTTCCTCCTCCTCCTACTCCTCCTCCTCTCCTTCCCCCTCCCCCTCCTCCTCCTCCTCCCCCCCCCCACAATCCCCACTTCCTTCTAGCACTGACGATGTTCCCTAGTTGGGTCATGAAACGTCTGCAACCCCGAGCCACAGATGTCCTCTTCTGTTCAAACCGAAGAGTGTTTCCCAGCAAAGCAGAAGCTCTTCGTGGTTTGTTTAACGATGGCTTAGCCTGTTCTTGGAACCTCAGTCATTGTGGTTTGCTTCAATAGCCGCGCCGAAGCCAGCAATGGTTTGGCTTGAGGTCCGAATCCCTCCGGGTGGCTTGACGTATTTTCAGAGACTTCTTCCAATTTAATAATAATAATAAGAAGAATATAATTGGAAGGGACCTTGGAGGTCATCTAGTCCAACCCCCTGCTCTGGGAGGAAACCCTATACCATTACAGACAAATGGCTGTCCAGTCTCTTCTTCAAAACTTCCAGTGTTGGAGCATTCCCCACTTCTGGAGGCAGGTTGTTCCACTGGTTTTCTTAGGGACTAGCGTCATTCGCTTCCCTCTTGATCCCCGGGGAGACACCCGACCTGACTTTTTCTAGAGGAGGTGGTCTTGCGAGCCAGGCAGTCCTCGATTTACGACCGCTTAGTGTACAGTTCCAAGTTGTCACCGCCATGAAAGAAAGGGGCCGTTTTTCACACTTAAGGACCGTCGCAGCATCCTCAGGGGATCCAAATTCAGACGCTCTCGGCCACCGACTCGTCTTTATGACGGTCGCCATGTCCCCGGGCAGTCACGCGGTCCCCCTTTTGCGACCGTCGGACGAGCAAAGTCAACGGTGGAGCCAGGGGTTCACTTCAGAACCCGGTTATTCCCTGAAAAGATGCGGCGATTCGTTGAACGACGGCGGACGGAAAGGTTGTAAAACGAGGCCAAACTGCCTGAGCAACAAACCGCCTTCAAAACTGCCGCGATTCACTTAACAACCGGGGTCTGGAAGGTCGTTCAGTGGGGCAGACGTCCCTGAACAATCAACCACCTTCGCAACTGCCGCGGTTCGCTTAACGACGGTGACCAGAAAGGTCGTAAAATGGGACACCCGTCAATGAGCAGTGGAAACGCTCGGCTCTATTTTGGTCGTTAATTCGAGGACTGCCTCAACCCCTGTCCTAGAACAGGGGTCTTCAAGCTTGGCCCTTTCATGACTTGTGGACTTCAACTCCCAGAATTCCTCAGCCAGGCACGTTGGCTGAGGAATTCTGGGAGTTGAAGTCCACCAGTCAGAAAAGGGCCAAGTTGGAAGACCCCTGAGAGTCTGGATCCAAGGCTGCAGGTTCATCAAAATGGCTGAGTGAAGCATTCTGGGAGTTGAAGTCCACCAGTCATAAAAGGGCCAAGTTGGAAGACCCCTGAGAGTCTGGATCCAAGGCTGCAGGTTCATCAAAATGGCTGAGTGAAGCATTCTGGGAGTTGAAGTCCACCAGTCATAAAAGGGCCAAGTTGGAAGACCCCTGAGAGTCTGGATCCAAGGCTGCAGGTTCATCAAAATGGCTGAGTGAAGCATTCTGGGAGTTGAAGTCCACCAGTCATAAAAGGGCCAAGTTGGAAGACCCCTGAGAGTCTGGATCCAAGGCTGCAGTTTCATCAAAATGGCCGACTGAGGAATTCTGGGAGTTGAAGTCCACCAGTCATAAAAGGGCCAAGTTGGAAGACCCCTGTCCTAGAGGGATCCTCCTGAGTGCAATTGACAACCACTGGTTGTGTCCTTTGTGTAAATGATTGCTGTCGCTCGCCGGTTGGGTAAATCCACGGTAATTCCAGGCTGCTCCAAAAATTTGGAAGCTTCTTACAGGCCACGATTCATTGTTTAAATGCAAAGTGGGAAGTGCTCGGAGGGGGTTGACCGTCCTCTCTCCGGCTCCCCCACTGTCGGCCCCAGGTTCAACTGAAGGTTTGTTTGCCTCTGACTGATGTCAGTGCCACTGATGTCACCTCTCGAACTCGATGCCGGCGTTTGGAAAGAATGCGTAGGCTGGGCCGGGTGTGCGGAATGCGGTTCCTTCACCGGCTTTTTCCAAGCCTGACAATGATGGCTTGTTTGGAAGGGCCCAACCTCTAGGCCCCGAAGGCGAAAGGGAGGGGAGATGTGGAGGAGGCCAACCCGGTTTAACCAGTGCTAAGCCGGGATGAAAATGTCCCTCTTTTGCGGGAACGGAGGATATTCAGCGAGAACCTGCTTGTCCTCAACTTACGGCGGCAAAAGAGAGCAATAATAATAATAATAATAATAATAATAATAATAATAATAATAAAAAGTTGGAAGGGACCTTGGAGGTCATCTAGTCCAACCCCCTGCTCAAGCAGGAGATCCTTACAGAATCAGAGAAGAACAGAGGTGGAAGGGACCTGGAGGTCATCTAGTCCAACCCCCTGCTCAAGCAGAAGATTCTTACAGAATCAGAGAAGAACAGAGGTGGAAGGGATCCTGGAGGTCATCTAGTCCAACCCCCTGCTCAAGCAGGAGACCCTGTTCTTACCTGGATCATATCTTGGATTCTGCCCATAAGTTAGCAAGTTAGGCCTGAGTACAGCGTGTCCTCGGACTTACGACCGCAATGGAAGCCCAAATTGATTTTGCTACGGGGTCCGCCGAGCAGAGAATGTTATGCCTTTTACAAGGTGTCCTCACCTTAACGACCACAATTGAGACAAATTTTTTTCTCCCCCGAATCTTATCCTGGATTCAACGCATGGAAACTAATCAAGGAGAGAAGCAACTTGGAATGAAGGAAAAACTACCTAACAGAGTGAGCATAATTTAACTGGTGGAACTGCCTGCCACCAGATGTTGCAGTTTTGAACAGACTGGAGAGTTGCTGGTCTGGAACGGTAGAGGGTCTCCTGCTTGAGCGGGGGTTGGGCTAGATGAGCTCCAAGGTCCCTTCCAACGCTGTCCTTATAATGATTCTGTAAGGGTCTCCTGCTTGAGCAGGGGGCTGGACTAGATGACCTCCAAAGTCCCTTCTAGCTCTGTTATTACGAAAGGGTCTCCTGCTTGAGCAGGGGGTTGGACTAGATGACCTCCAAGGTCCCTTCCAGCTCTGTTATTACGAAAGGGTCTCCTGCTTGAGCAGGGGGTTGGGCTAGATGACCTCGAAGGTCCCTTCCAGCTCTGTTATTATGGAAGGGTCTCCTGCTTGAGCAGGGGGTTGGACTAGATGACCTCCAAGGTCCCTTCCAGCTCTGTTATTACGAAAGGGTCTCCTGCTTGAGCAGGGGGTTGGGCTAGATGACCTCCAAGGTCCCTTCCAGCTCTGTTATTATGGAAGGGTCTCCTGCTTGAGCAGGGGGTTGGACTAGATGACCTCCAAGGTCCCTTCCAGCTCTGTTATTACGAAAGGGTCTCCTGCTTGAGCAGGGGGTTGGGCTAGATGACCTCCAAGGTCCCTTCCAGCTCTGTTATTACGAAAGGGTCTCCTGCTTGAGCAGGGAGTTGGGCTAGATGAGCTCCGAATGGATGGATGGCTGTCCGTTTTCCCGCCTTCTCCGCTCTCTCTCAAAAAAAACCAAAAAAACCCCAAGAGCTTAAGGAAAGGCGATTTTGCTATCCGTGTCTCTTCCCCGCCCCCTGCCCATGTACCGAGTTCTCTAAATCCGTCAGAACAGATGGCGGGCCTCGCTTAGATCTGATTAAATCTATTTATGCCCCACGCTTCGGATGCCAGCTTGGCCGGATCCCGAATCGGTTTAATTCTGCCTTTTCCCTGGTCAGTTCCGCCAGTCCTCGACTTATGACGGTGACGATCCAGACCTTGACGCCTGTACGTAACGTCCCGCTTTGACGTCGGGCCGTGCAAATATCCTTCGCAGAACTTGCCTACGATGGTCCCCTTGTTGCGACGCTTGTCAAACAGGACCGTCCAACAATTTTGCGACCGCGGGTGGGACGGTCACTAAGTGAGCGCCTCGGTGGTTGAAACCAACACCCTTGTCAGTAAGCGAGACCCCTTGTTGGCTAGGGTCAGAACTGGGACGTGAGTCCTTTTTTTTCTTTCTACGTAGGTTGTAAACTAGTGACGGTCGCTAAGCGAGTCGTCGTAAAGTGAGGGCTTCCCTGGGAACGAGTGACGAGATGTAGCGGAAGCGTCCGACCGTACGGCTGATCCAGCACATCTTGAATCAGTTTGGAATTGGGGGCTGTGCCCCATGGTTGATGGAGCATCTAGTCTTTTTCTTGGTCTGGGCTTAATCGTAGCTTGTTCCGACTTAGCCAGGTTTAAACCGTGAATTTTGGGGAGCCAGGTCGGTACCGGAAAGAACCTAGACTTTCATTTAGTGAGCATTCAAAGTTAACGACGGCCCTGGAAAAAAAGTGGTTTGTAACCGTTTTTCACCCTTAGGACCGTCGCAACTTCAAAATTCAGGCACTTGGCAACCAACTCAAGTGGAGTTAAGGCTAGTGAGCTGTTTGTAGGTCTTCCTTCCTTCCTTCCTTCCTTCCTTCCTTCCTTCCTTCCTTCCTTCCTTCCTTCCTTCCTTCCTTCCTTCCTTCCTCCCATCCTTCCTTCCTTCCTTCTTTCCTTCCTTCCTTCCTTCTTTCCTTCCTTCCTCCCATCCTTCCTTCCTTTTTTCCTTCCTTCCTTCCTTCCTTCCTTCCTTCCTTCCTTCCTTCTTTCCTTCCTTCCTTCCATCCTTTCTTTCTGTCCTCTTTCTTTCCCTCTCTCTTTCTTTTTCTTTCTTTGTTTGTCTCATTGTCTTTATTTTTGTTTTCTTTCTTTCTTGCTTCTCCGTTTTCTCCCTCTCTTTGTTGTCTCTCCATTTCTCTCTCTCTCCCTTCATCCCTCCCTTCCTTCCTTCCTTCCTTCCTTCCTTCCTTCCTTCCTTCCTTCCTTCCTTCCTGCTCCCTTTTCTCTCCCTCTGTCTCTGTTTCTCTCTCTTTCTTGTCTGACCCTTTTCACTCTCCCTCTCCTTCCTTTCTTTCTTTCTTTCTTTCTTTCTTTCTTTCTTTCTTTCTTTCTTTCTTTCTTTCTTTCTTTCTTTCTCCCTTTCATCTATGTATCTTTTATCTATCTGTCATTCCTTCATTTTTCTTTTCTTTCCAGTCTCCCATTTCTCTCTCTTTCTTTCTTTCTTTCTTTCTTTCTTTCTTTCTTTCTTTCTTTCTTTCTTTCTTTCTTTCTTCTCGCTCCCCTTTTTTTCTCCGTCCCTTTCTTTTTTCCTTTCTTTCTCTCTTATTCTCTCTCTCTCATCTGTGTATTTCTTCATTCTCTCTCTCATTCCATTTTCCTTTTTTCTTTTGGGTCTCTCCCCTTTCTCCCTTTCTCCCTTTCCCTCTTTCTTCTCGCTCCTTTTCTCTCTTCCTTCTTCCCTTGCTTTTTTCCTTTCTCTGTCTCTGATTCTCTCTCTCTCTGTCTCTGCCTTTCATCTATCTATATTCTTTCTCTCATTCCTTCATTTTTCTTTTCTTTCATGTCACCCATCTTTCTTTCTTTCTTTCTTTCTTTCTTTCTTTCTTTCTTTCTTTCTTTCTTTCTTTCTTTCTTTCTTTCTCCCTTTCTCCCTTTCTTTCTTTCTTTCTTCTTGCTCCCCTTTATCTCTCCGTTCCTTGTTTTTTTCCTTTCATTCTCTCTCTCTGCCTTTCATCTGTGTATTCATTCATTCTCATTCCTTCCTTTTTCTTTTTTCTTTTGGGTCTCTCCCCTTTCTCCCTTTCCCTCTTTTTTCTCGCTCCTTTTCTCTTTTCCTTCTTCCCTTGCTTTTTTCCTTTCTCTGTCTCTGATTCTCTCTCTCTCTCTCTGCCTTTCATCTATGTATCTTCTTTCTCTCATTCCTTCATTTTCTTTTCTTTCATGTCTCCCATTTCTTTCTTTCTTTCTTTCTTTCTTTCTTTCTTTCTTTCTTCTCGCTCCCCTTTCTCTCTCTGTCTCTTTCTTTTTTCCTTTCTTTCTGTCTTATTCTCTCTCTCTCTTTCATCTGTGTATTCATTCATTCTCTCATTCCTTTCTCATTTCAGTCTCTCCCCTTTCTCTCTCCCTCGCTTTTTCTCCTTTATCGCTCCCTTTTCTCTCTCCCTTTATCCCTTCCTCCCTTGCTTCCTTTCTGTTATTCTCTCTCTCTCTCTCTCTCTCTCTCTCTCTCTCTCTCTCTCTCCTGCCTGTGTCTGTCATTCATTTTCCTTATCCCTCCCCTCCCCTTTCTCCTTCTCTCCTTCTAAGGCCGCAGATCGGAATCCACTTCCGTGGGAGCCGCAAACTGCCAAACACAAAAAAAACCCTTTCAGGAAACTCTCTGATGGGCCATGAGCTCATCTGCTTGACTCAACCCAACAAAAATGCCGCCAATTGACACGAAGCCAAATTTTAGGCCGAGGCTGCTGCGGTTGCTGCAGCCTCACCGCAGCGCATGCGACCGCCAGGAAGGAAGTCGCAGCAGCAAATGCGTCTTGCGTGCGAGGACGGCCAGCGCAGCCCTGGGAGGCTCGGACCGTTGGGGTGGACAGAACCGGGAAAAGCTTCCTTCACCTGTCTGAAAACCGCCTAAACTGTTTGGGAATGACGGGGACTCGAACCCAGGACTTCAGCAGGACCGACTGACCCCTGACGTTTTGGGAGGAGATGCAGGTAGCCGTCAACTAAGGTGACTCGAACCCAGCACTTCAGGAGGACCAACTGAGCCCTGAGGTTGTGGCAGGAGATACAGGTAGTCCTGGACTACGGTGACTCGAACCCAGGACTTCAGGAGGAGCAACTGTCCCCTGAAGTTGTGGGAAGAGATGTACGTAGGTCTTAATTACAGTAACTCGAACCCAGGACTTCAGGAGGACCAACTAACCCCCGAGGTTGTGTCCGGAGTTACAGGTAGACCTGGACTATAGTGACTCGAACCCAGAACCTCAGGAGGACCAACGGTCTCCTGAGGTTGTGGCAGGAGATACAGGTAGTCCTTGACTATGGTAACTCGAACCCAGGACTTCAGGAAAACCAACTGTCCCCTGTAGTTGTGGGAAGAGATGTAGGTAGTCCTCGACTATGCGGACTCGAACCCAGGACTTCAGGAGGACCAACCGATCCCCGAAGTTGTGGGAGGAGATAGCAGGTATTCCTTGAGTACAGAGATTCGAACCCAGGACATCTGGAGGAGCAAATGACCCCTGAAGTTGTGGGAGGAGATATACAGGGGTACTCCTTGACTTACGACCACAACCAAGCCAAGCATTTCCGTTGCTCAGCGGGATATTCGTTAAGGGAATTTTGCCCCATTTTACGGCCTGCCTTCTCTCCGTCGTTAAGTGAATCGCTGCGTTTGATCAATTAGTAACACAGCTAAGTCGATTTCGCCCCATTGTACGGCCTTCCCATGGTTAAATGAATCCCTGCGGTTGTTAAGTAATAATAATAATAAAGTTGGAAGGGACCTTGGAGGTCATCTAGTCCAACCCCCTGCATAGGCAGGAAACCCTATACCGTTTCAGACAAAAGTGAGTCCCACGTTTGTTAACTGAATCTATCTTCACCATTGACTTTGCTGGTCCAAAGGTCACATGACTACCCCCCCCCGGGGGGACCTTGCAACTGTCATAAGTACGTCAGTTGCCAAGCCTCCGAATTCACTTAACAACTGGGTTACTAATTGAACCGCTGAAGTGATTCACTTAACGAGAGTGGTAGGAGAGGTCATCAATGGACGTGGGGCAAAAACTCACTGAACAACTTGAGTTTTTTTGTCTGAAATGCTATAGGGTTTCCTGCCTGAGTGGGGGGTTGGACTAGATGACCTCCAAGATCCCTTCCAACTCTGTTCTTCTCTGATTCTATAAGGGTCTCCTGCCTGATCATGGGGTTGGACTAGATGACCTCCAGGGTCCCTTCCAACTGCCATTCTATGATTCTGTAAAGATCTGCTTGAACGGGTTGGACTAGATGACCTCATGGGTCCCATCCAACTCTATTCTTTTGTGATTCTGTAAAGATCTCCTGCCTGAGCAGGGGGTTGGACTAGATGACCTCCCAGGTCCCTTCCAACTGCCATTCTATGATTCTGTAAAGATCTGCTTGAACGGGTTGGACTAGATGACCTCATGGGTCCCGTCCAACTCTATTCTTTTGTGATTCTGTAAAGGTCTCCTTCCTGAGCAGGGGGTTGGACTAGATGACCTCCCAGGTCCCTTCCAGCTGTTATTTTGCCTGAGCAAGGGGTTGGACTAGATGACCTCTGAGGTCCCTTCCACCTCTGTCCTTCTCTGATTCTGTAAGGATCTCCTGCCTGAGCAGGGGGTTGGATTAGATGACCTCCAAGGTCCCTTCCAACTTCATTATTACTATTATTATTATTGCCTCACTTAGTGACAGAAATTGTGCAATTGTGCTCAGATTGTGGGTCCCTCGTTTGAATTACATGAACGGAGATTTGGAATTTCTTACCAAAATCTGCCAATTTCCCCCCCCTCCTTTTTTCCGTGTTCATTTCAAAGGCAGTGTGGCTTGTCCTCCGGTTAACGACTGTTTCGTTTAGTGACCGATCTGACTGATTTCAACTTTACAGCTCTATCCATGAGAGGAATTTGATAATGAAATATTGTTTCCTCGGCACCTACAGACACCGCGCTGAGCGTACCCGCCCTTCATTTAATGACGGTTCAAACTTACGACGGGCTTGAAAAGTTGGGATTTCGAACCGGTCCTCACGCTTACGACCTTCCCGTGATCCAAATTTGGGCCCTTTGGCTTGTCTTTACGACAGAAATGATAATTAGTCGCCTTCCCAGCCGGCTTTTCGACCGGCTAACTCCCTGAGGGAAGCCCGATTCGTTTAATGACGGCTTAAGAACTGCGCTGATTCATTTAACGACCGTGCCCAAAATGTCTGCCTCATTGCTTTCCGACACCTGCTTGCTAGTTTTTGTTCGCCGAGTTGAAGTTTTATTGCCTGCTCGGACAATTTATTTCCGTATTCCTCGGAATAGTAACAATACTCGGAAGTGGAACAAAGTCCTTATTTTTCTCAATTACTCAGAGGCTAAAAATAAGATCCGTGAGGTAAATTAGGGCAATGATCCACTTAATAAATTGGATTTTCTTGGCCTGAGAAGCGAAATATTTATGGCACAGCCAGTTGTCTGAAATGGTGTAGGGTTTCCTGCCTGAGCAGGGGGTTGGATTAGATGACCTCCAAGGTTCCTTCCAACATCATCATCATCATTATTATTACTATTATTATTATTATGGATCATCGCACAGTCAGCCAGGTGTTCAGACTGGATTTGGCATTTTGTTGTTGTTGTTGTTATTATTATTATTATATTCGGAAAATATCTGCCATTCTCGTCAGGCTGTTGGGAACGGAGTCCTGAAACTTTCCAAATTTGTGTTTCCTCAATCTTGAGCCCTGGAAATGGATGGACTTCAACTCCCAGAATCCCCCAGTGACTTGATCTAAAATTGCAGGACTTCAACTCCCAGAATCCCCCAACCGGCATGCTTTAAGAGGGGAGGACATCCACTCCCAGAATTCCCGAGCCAGTATCCTTTAAGAGGGGAGACCTTCAACTCCCAGAATCCCCCAGCCAGCCATGCTTTTAGAGGGGAGGACTTCCACTTCCAGAATCCCCCAGCCGGCATGCTTCAATAGGGGTGGACTTCCACTCCCAGAATCCCCTAACTGACATGTTTTAAAAAGAGAGGACGAACTCCCAGAATCCCCGAGCTGGCATACTTTAAGAGGGGTGGATTTGAGCTCCCAGAATCCCCCAGCCGGCATGCTTTAAGAAGGATGGACTTCCACTCCCTGAATCCCCCAGCTGGCATGTTTTAAGAGAGGTGGACTTCCATTCCCAGAATCCCCCAGTCAGCCATGCTTTAAGAGGGGAGGATTTCCACTCCCAGAATTCCCGAGCCGGCATGCTTTAAGAGGGGTAGACTTTTGCTCCCAGAATCCCCTAGCTGGCATGCTTTAAGAGGAAAAAACTTCAACTCCCAGAATCCCTCAGCCCGTACGCTTTAAGTGGGGGAACTTCCACTCCCAGAATTCCCTGGCCAGCTTGGTTTAAGTTTGGAGGACTTCAACTCCCAGAATTCCCCAGCCGGCCTGCTTTAATAGGGGTGGACTTCCTCTCAGTTTGCTGCCCAAGGAATTCTGGGAGTTGATGTCCACCCATCTCCAAGTTTACATTGGAGACGACAGGAAAGCTGTAGGGTTTTTCTATTTCTGGCTTCAGATTCAGTGACTGAAAATTCCTGTCAGGAGGAATTTGGCTCCACGAGCCTCGGAGTATGTCCTCTGTGTCCTTTGCCTTCCACCGATGAGTAAGCTCCGAGTTCCACCGAGTCTGCTTGGAGTAGTAGCGAATCATCTAACAGGAAACAAACCAAGATGGAGCTTTAACCATCTTTAGACAATCTAGACCAGATTTTAAAAGTCGGCAATTACCTCTTTATTTATTGGTCGTTTAGGTGATCCTCGGCTTAACGACCACAATCCAGCCCAAAATTTCTGTCGTTAAACGGGACAGTTCTTCAGTCAGTTTGGCCCCATTTTACGGCCTTCCCACCGTCGTTAAGTGAATCACTGCCTATCCCCATTCACTTTGCTAGTCAGACGGCCGCGAAAGGCAATCACCTGATCCGGAACGCTTGACTTTGCTTGTCCGACGGTCGCTAAAGGGGATCACGCGACCCCAGGGCACTGTGACCCGTCATAAATACGAGTCGGTTGCTAAGCGTCTGAATTTTAACCACGTGGCCCCAGTACACTGCGACCGTCATAACTACGAGTCGGCTGCCGAGCATCTGAATTTTGATCACTTGCCCAAGGGATGGTGCGACCGTCATAAATACGAGTCGGTTGCCGAGCGTCTGGATTTCGATCACGTGACCCCGGGACGCTGCGACCGTCATAAATATGAGTCAATGGCCTAGCATCTGAATTTTGATTCCGCGGAGCAACGGTCGTAAGGGTGAAAAACAGTCCCAAGTCAAATTTTTTTCCAGCGCCGTTGGAACTTGGAACGGTCACTAAACGAAACTGTCATAAGTCGAGGATTATCTGTCAGCTGTGGTTTGTTTCAGTTAAAAAAATTCCTCAGTCGTGGTTAAGGCAGCTGAAGGACTGTATTGAAAGTGGGAGGGAAAATCGTTAAAAAAAGATAAAGGCAATTTAGATGCAGAGAAAATCCAGGAAGAAAGTCCTCGAGTTAGGACGATTTGTTTAGTTGCTGTTAGAAATTAGAATGGTGATCAAAATTCAGACGCTTGGCAACCGACTCGTACTTACGACGGTCGCAGCGTCCTGGGGACATGTAATCAAAATTCAGATGCTTGGCAACAGACTCGTATTTACGCCAGTCGCAGCGTCCTGGGTCATATGATCAAAATTCAGACACTCGGCAACCGACTCGTATTTACGACGGTCGCAGCATCCCGGGATTATGTCATCAAAATTCATACGCTCGGCAACCGACTCGGTTTTACGACGGTCGCAGCGTTCCAGTGTCATGTGATTAAAATTCAGATGCTTATCAACTGACTCATATTTATGACGGGCCACAGTGTCACGGGGTCACGTGATCCCCTTTAGCGACCGCCGGACAAGCAAAGTCAAAGCCGGATTCATTTTACGAAGTCACCCCTGCGTTGATTCATTTAGCAACGGTGGCACGCCAGGTCGCAAAATGGGGTTAAACTCAACCACTGTCTTGCTTAGCAACGGAAGCCCTGTGCTTCGTAAGTCGAGGAGCACCTGTGTTTGTGAAACAGAGGGGGTCGTAACTTGGCAAAAAAAAAACGGTCCTGTCTCCCTTTTTTTTTTCCTTCAGTGCGAATGTCGTGTCAAACGGTCACTAAGCATACCGTCGTAAGTCAAGGACCAGCAGTCATTCGAAGCAACGTCGAAGCATCCTCTTTAAACCGCTCATAGTTAGTTTTAGGGTCGGACGCTCACCGCTGCGGCTTGTTATGGCAACCTGACACGCAACGTGATCGGAAAATGTTGTTGGTCGCCTGGGGAGGTTTAATTTCGTGGCTGGAATAAAATCTCTTGTTTTTAATTGCTTGGCAAGTCCCGTCATGTGTCTGGAACGCTGCCTCGGCATTCGAGGGCTTGGCGTTACGTGGGAGTAAATTCCTGGAATCCTGGTGTGCAGAGCTGGATCAGGATCATTTAAGCTGGCATGCTTTCAGAAAGGGAGACTTCGACTCCCAGAATCCCCCAGCCGGTGTGCTTTAATCGGGGAGGACTTCGACTCCCAGAATCCCCCAACCGGCATGCTGTAAGAGGGGAGGAATTCCACTCCCAGAATCCCCTAGCCGGTATGCTTTAATAGGGGAGGATTTCAACTCCCAGAATCCCCCAGCCGGCATGCTTTAAAAGGGAGGATTTCAGCTCCCAGAATCCCCCAGATGGCATGCTTTAAGAGAGGAGGACTTCAACTCCCAGAATCCCCCAGCCAGCATGCTTTCAGAGAAGGGGACTTTGACTCCCAGAATCCCCCAGTCGGCCTGCTTTAAGAGGGGAGGACTTCCACTCCCAGAATCTCCCAGCCGGCCTGCTTTAAGAGGGGAGGACGTCAACTCCCAGAATCCCCTAGCCGGCATCCTTTGAGTTCTTTGGTATCGATGATTTTTAAGGAATTCTGGGAGTTGAAGTCCACCCACCCCTCTTAAAGGACTAGATTTCATTCAGCCAAATGTCGGCCCTTTCAAGATTCTGCTCCAGAAAGCCATCGTCTCTAAATCTGTGTTTGTACGTGTGGTTGTGGGGGTGTGCGGTGGTGTGTCTTTGTGGAACTGGGACCCACACAACACACAGCTTCCCGGGCTGCTCGGGTGACTTCAGCCCAAGGGCCCCATGGCAAAGATGATTCGTGCGAATTACTTTGGGTTGCAGGGTCGTAAAAGCGAATCCGCCGACGTGACCGTCATAAATACGAGTCGGTTGCCAAGGGTCCAAAGCTTGATCGCGTGAGCGTAGACGGGGGTACTTAGCACGTTTCATGTGGGGCTCATTTGTCGTCGTAAAGTGGAGGACCGCCCGTAAAAGAAATGAACTTCAGACTCGTAAGATCCTCTTAGCAAGATAATTATCCGATAATGTCCGAAATGGGATAGGGTTTCCTGCCTGAGCAGCGGGTTGGACTAGATGACCTCGGGGATCCCTTCCAACTCTGTCGTTCTAGTAAAATATTCAAACTAAAAAAAAAAAGTGTTTTCTCCCTTTAGGATTTTAAAAAAATTGAAATAATATAGAGGATTCTCTTAATATGAATTATGATAAAGATTAATGAGTTAACAGAGACTGGACAGCCATTTATCAGAAATGGTATAGGGTTTCCTGCCTGAGCAGGGGGTTGGACTAGATGACCTCCATGGTCCCTTCCAACTACTACTACTACTACTACTACTACTACTACTACTTCTTCTTCTTCTTCTTCTTCTTCTTCTTCTTCTTCTTCTTCTTCTTCTTCTTCTTCTTATTATTATTATTATTATTATTATTATTGGGTTTCCTGCCTGAGCAGGGGTTTGGACTACATGACCTCCATGGTCCCTTCCAACTACTACTACTACTACTACTACTACTACTACTACTACTACTACTACTACTACTACTACTACTACTACTACTACTTCTTCTTCTTCTTCTTCTTCTTCTTCTTCTTCTTCTTCTTCTTATTATTATTATTATTATTATTATTATTATTATTGGGTTTCCTGCCTGAGCAGGGGTTTGGACTACATGACCTCCATGGTCCCTCCCAACTTTATTATTATTATCATCATCATCATCATCATCATTATTATTATTATTATTATTATTATTATTATTATTATTATTATTATTGGATTTCCTGCCTGAGCAGGGGGTTGGACTAGATGACCTCCATGGTCCCTTCCAATTTATTATTATTATTATTATGATGATTATTATTATTATTACTCGCTCAATTAGAGAGACTGGCTGAAGTGATCCCGCGCTGTCCCCCGCTTGGATCCTTCAACCCTACAAAGCGGATTCACCTAATTGAACCTAAACAAGGTTTAAGTAGCTTGGAAATCTGGATTATTCCCTGGATAACACTTTATTTTCCGAGGGAGGGAAATCCTGAATCGCCCCCCCCCCATTAAAGATAATTAAAAAAAAAAAAAAAGAACCCTGTATGGTTACTGTGACGAGTTATTCCCGGAAGAAAAGAATTCCTTGAAAACGGAACAATGAAACAAATTTTTTGTCTTCCGTTTCGTTTGCAGAGAAGAGATTTGCGACGTTCCGGACGTGCGGAGCGGTTATCGTCTTTGAGGTAAGATGGGCTTTTCGTCGTGGGAACCACGTCGCGTAATTTTCCAGACACGGGCGAAACGCGGGTTCACGTTCTGTTACCTTCCCGCTTGGATTATCCGGCCGCCTTCCGGGAGACGCCCCGAGAGAATTTGCGGCCTGAAACGAGTCGTCGTTTTGTAAGCCAGTTCGGGTAGTCCTCGGGTTACGACGGCCCTTGAGCCCCCCCCCCGTTTCCGGGGCTAAGCGAGACCTTGGGAAAGGGAGTTTGGGCCCCGTTTTACGATGTCTCTCGCCGCCAAGCGTTAAGTCACTCCTTGCAGCTGTTAGTCGCAGGGTGGTACGGCGATTCTAGGTAACGTCCCCCCCCCCCCCCCGTTGATTTTGCTGGTCAGAGAGGGGCCAAAGGGGAGGGCTGCGACGGTCACAAGTACGAGTCAGTTGCCCCGCCGCTGAGTTTTGATCACGTGACCCCGAGGAGGCCGCAACGGTCCTGAGTGAAAAACGGCGATACGTGGGGGATTTTTCCAGCGCTGTTGTAACTTTGAAGGGTCACTAAGCAAAGTGGGATGAGAGGAGGATTGCTCCTCCCTCTCCTCCGCCTCCTCCTCTCCCTTTGCCTTTCTCCCGGCTCCACCCCCTCTCTCCTCTTCCTCCTCCTCCCCTTTCTTCCTCACCCGCCTGTTCCACCTCCCTTCCTCCCCCACCCCTTCCTCTTTTTCTCCCCTCCTCCCCCCTCCGCCTGCCCTGCCCTCTCCTCCTCCCCCTTCTTCCCCCCTTCCCCTCCTCCTTCCCTCTCTCCTCCTTTTCCTCCTCCCTCCCTGTCCCCTCCTTCCCCCTCCTCCCCTTTCTTCCCCCCTCCTCCTCCTTCCTCCTCCCTCCTTGCCCCCTCTTTTTCATCCTTCTTCCCCCCTCCCCCTCCTTTCCCCTCCTCCTTTTCCTCCTCCCTCCCTGCCCCCTCCTTCTCCCACCTCCCCCTCCTCCTTTTCCTCCTCCCTCTCTGGCCCCTCCTCTTCATCCCCCTCCTCCCTCTTCTTCCCCCCTCCCCCTCCTTTCCCCTCCTCCTTTTCCTCCTCCCTCCCTGTCCCCTCCTTCCCCCTCCTCCCCTTTCTTCCCCCCTCCTCCTCCTTCCTCCTCCCTCCTTGCCCCCTCTTTTTCATCCCTCTTCTTCCCCCCTCCCCCTCCTTTCCCCTCCTCCTTTTCCTCCTCCCTCCCTGCCCCCTCCTTCTCCCTCCTCCCCCTCCTCCTTTTCCTCCTCCCTCTCTGGCCCCTCCTCTTCATCCCCCTCCTCCCTCTTCTTCCCCCCTCCCCCTCCTTTCCCCTCCTCCTTTTCCTCCTCCCTCCCTGTCCCCTCCTTCCCCCTCCTCCCCTTTCTTCCCCCCTCCTCCTCCTTCCTCCTCCCTCCTTGCCCCCTCTTTTTCATCCTTCTTCCCCCCTCCCCCTCCTTTCCCCTCCTCCTTTTCCTCCTCCCTCCCTGCCCCCTCCTTCTCCCACCTCCCCCTTCTTCCCTCCTCCCTCTCTGGCTCCTCCTCTTCATCCCCCTCCTCCCTCTTCTTCCCCCCTCCCCCTCCTTTCCCCTCCTCCTTTTCCTCCTCCCTCCCTGTCCCCTCCTTCCCCCTCCTCCCCTTTCTTCCCCCCTCCTCCTCCTTCCTCCTCCCTCCTTGCCCCCTCTTTTTCATCCCTCTTCTTCCCCCCCCTCCTTTTCCTCCTCCCTCCCTGCCCCCTCCTTCTCCCTCCTCCCCCTCCTCCTTTTCCTCCTCCCTCTCTGGCCCCTCCTCTTCATCCCCCTCCTCCCTCTTCTTCCCCCCTCCCCCTCCTTTCCCCTCCTCCTTTTCCTCCTCCCTCCCTGTCCCCTCCTTCCCCCTCCTCCCCTTTCTTCCCCCCTCCTCCTCCTTCCTCCTCCCTCCTTGCCCCCTCTTTTTCATCCCTCTTCTTCCCCCCCCTCCTTTTCCTCCTCCCTCCCTGCCCCCTCCTTCTCCCTCCTCCCCCTCCTCCTTTTCCTCCTCCCTCTCTGGCCCCTCCTCTTCATCCCCCTCCTCCCTCTTCTTCCCCCCTCCCCCTCCTTTCCCCTCCTCCTTTTCCTCCTCCCTCCCTGTCCCCTCCTTCCCCCTCCTCCCCTTTCTTCCCCCCTCCTCCTCCTTCCTCCTCCCTCCTTGCCCCCTCTTTTTCATCCCTCTTCTTCCCCCCTCCCCCTCCTTTTCCTCCTCCTTTTCCTCCTCCCTCCCTGCCCCCTCCTTCTCCCTCCTCCCCCTTCTTCCCTCCTCCCCCTCCTTTTCCTCCCACCCTCCCGGCCCCCTCCTCTTCATACCCCTCCTCCCCCTTCTTCCTCCCTCCTCCTTTTCCTCCTCCCTCCCTGCCCCCTCCATCCCCCCTCCTTTCCCCTCCTCCTTTTCCTCCCTTCCTCCCGGCCCCCTCCTCTTCATCCCCCTCCTCCCCCTTTCTCCTCCTCCCCTCCCATCTTCTCCTTCCTCCTCCTCCTTTTGGCCCTTGCCTCTTTCTCCCCTCCTCCCCCTCCTCCTCTCTCCTCTTCCTCCCCCCTCCTCTGCCACCTCCCCCCTTCTCTTCCTGTCCATCCTCTTGGTCCTCTCCCATCTCCTCCCCACAATCCCCCTCCCTTCTAGCACTGATGATGTTCCCTAGTTGGGTCATGAGACGTCTGCCAGGAAACCACCCAGCTCAGAGAGCACCAGGGACCCCACAGTCCTTCCTCCTCCCCCTCCTCCTCCTCCCTCCTCCCTCCTCCCTCCTCCCTCCTCCCTCCTCGCACTGATGACGTTTCCTAGTTGGGTCATGAGACCTCTGCCAAGAAAAAAGCCAAGCTCAGAGATCACCAAGGACCGCACAGTCCTTCTTCCTCCTCCTCTCCATAAACCCCCCTCCCTTCTAGCACTGATGACGTTTCCTAGTTGCGTCATGAGACGTCTGCAAGGGAACCACCCAGCTCAGAGAGCGCCCAGGATCTCACAGTCTGTCCTTCCTCCTCCTCTTCCTCCTCCTCACACCGATGACGTTCCCTAGTTAGGTCCTGAGACGTCTGCAAGGAAACAGCCAAGCTCCTCCTCCTCCTCCCTTCTAGCACTGATGACGTCAGCTAGTTGGGTCACGAAACGCCTGTAAGTCAACCACCCAGCTCAGAGAGCCCCAAGGAGCCCCACAGCCCTCCTCTTCCCCTTCCCCCTGTCCCTCCTGCTCATCCTCCTTTCTCCTCCTCCTCCTCTCTCCTCCTCCTCCGTCAACTGATAATGTTCCCTAGTTGGGTCATGAGACGTCTGCAAGGAAAGCAGCCAAGATCGGAGGTCGCCAAGGACCCCACATTTCATCCCAGAGCTGTAAAAAATCTCTTCCGTTAGTATTTTCCCTCCCCCTCCATTTTGTTCTCATCCCCCGGAAAGGACCGAAAATGCCAGCTCACCGGATCCCCATGAGCTCATTTGGAATTTATTATCCCAGATTTGTGTGAAAAGCCTTACACATACTCTCTCTCTCTAACCGCCATCTCGGTTAGATCCTGGCTTGAAGCTGGCAGGGAGCGACAGCCCGGATGGCGGCTTGGTTTATGAATTGATATCGATATTTAATGAATTTCAGAAGAGTGGGTTTATCGGGGAATCCGGTCCAGGCTGCTTCGTGGCTCGATTACAACGTTGGGAAAGTTTTTCGTGGAGTTTTTCTCGCCTCCGGAAAAGTCCTGTGGGGGGGGGGGACAGGCGGGGGAATTAGCTCATTTTTTTTCGAGGCGGAACGGAGTCGACACAATTGGGCCCTTGCCAGAAGATGCAGGAATCTTCCTTTTAAGGGATTTGCGGCCTCTCCGATCGGAGGAGGCGAAGGAAGCCGAGGAAATTCCATAGGAAGAAATGGCGGTCTTTCTCCCTCGGCGGTATAATCTGATTTTTTCCAGATGTTGCAGTAGCTCACATCTGGAAAGACCGGCAGCTTCTCGAGGGCGGCCATCTTGGCCCGGCCTGTGGGGAATTCGATAGAGGGAGTCCTCAATTTCACGACCGCAATTGAGATCTAATTTCCATTGCTCAGCATAAAGATTGGCAGCCTTGGCGACTTGAAGACTTTGTGGACTTCAACTCCCAGAATTCCTCAGCCTGACAAGATGGCTGCGGAATTCAGGCTGTGGAAGGCCACAGGTTTATGGCTTGTGGACTTCAACTCCCAGAATTCCTCAGCCTGACAAGATGGCTGCGGAATTCAGGATGTGAAAGGCCACAGATTTACGGCTTGTGGACTTCAACTCCCAGAATTCCTGAGCCAGCCAAAGTGGCTGTGGAATTCAGGGTGTGGAAGGCCACAGATTTACGGCTTGTGGACTTCATCTCTCAGAATTCCTCAGCCTGACAAGATGGCTGCGGAATTCAGGATGTGAAAGGCCACAGATTTACGGCTTGTGGACTTCAACTCCCAGAATTCCTCAGCCTGACAAGATGGCTGCGGAATTCAGGGTGTGGAAGGCCACAAAAGTATGGCTTGTGCACTTCAACTCTCAGAATTCTTCAGGATGTGGAATTTTGGAAGTTGAACTCCACAACTTTTAAGGTTTGTGGACTTCCACTCCCAGAATTCCTCAGCCTGAGAAGATGGCTGCGGAATTCAGGGAGAAGAGGCCACAAATTTATGGCTTGTGGACTTCAACTCCCAGAATTCCTGAGCCAGCCAAGATGGCTGCGGAATTCAGGGTGTGGAAGGTCACAAATGTATGGCTTGTAGACTTCAACTCCCAGAATTCCTTAGCTGGCCAAAGTGGCTAGAGAATTCTGGGAGAGGAAGTCCAGAAATTTAAGATTTGAGGACTTCAACTCCCAGAATTCTTTTCAAGTCATAAGTACGAGGCCCGGTTGTAAGTGTAAGGACTGATCATAAGTGTGAGGGCCAGGTGTGAGTGAGGGCCAGTCATACGAGTGAGAACTGTGAGAAATAGTTATAAGTGCGAGGATCAGTCATACGTTTGAGGACTACATACTTCTGAGGAGCAGCCATAAGTCAAAGGACCGGTCATGAGGACCGGGTCGTAAATATGACTGATCATGTGTGAGGACCAGGTGTGAGTGTGAGCACCAGTCATAAGTGTGAGGAGCAGCCATAAGTCAAAGGACCGGTCATAAGTATGACCGAACATAAGTGTGAGGACCAGGAGTGACTGCGAGCACCAGTCATAAGTGAGAGGACCAGTTATAGGTGCAAGGACTACATACTTCTGAGGAACAGCCAGCCGGGGGTTGGACTAGATGACCTCTGAGGTCCCTTCCACCCCTGCCATCCTACGATTCTGTAAGGGTCTCCTGCCTGAGCAGGGTGTTGGACTAGATGACCTCCGAGATCCCTTCCACCCCTGTCATCCTACGATTCTGTAAGGGTCTCCTGTCTGAGCTGGAGGTTGGACTAAATGACCTACAAGGTCCCTTCCAGCTCTGCCATTGTAGGATTCTGTAAGGGTTTCCTGCCTGGCCAGGGGGTTGCATTAGATGACCTCCGAGATCCCTTCCACCTCTGCCATTCTACGATTCTGTAAGGGTCTCCTGCCTGAGCTGGGGGTCGGACTAGATGACCTCCAAGACCCCTCAACTCTGCCATCCTACGATTCTGTAAGGGTCTCCTGCCTGAGCAGGGGGTCGGACTAGATGACCTCCAAGACCCCTCAACTCTGCCATCCTACGATTCTGTAAGGGTCTCCTGCCTGAGCAGGGGGTCGGACTAGATGAGCTCTGAGGTCCCTTCCACCTCTGCCATCCTATGATTCTGTAAGGGTCTCCTGCCTGAGCAGGGGGTCGGACTAGATGACCTCCGAGATCCCTTCCAACTATTGTCATCCTAGGATTCCTGCTTACATTTCGTTCCTCGGCCGTGCGGTTTATCCAAGCAAGAGACTAGAATTATAAGCTCATTTTTTCTCCCTCTGGGTATTTTTTTTTTTTATTTTATTTTTTGTAATCATCATTTTTTTTTAATAACAGTCTGTCATCCAGTTTATAAAACGACGGCCTTTTTAATTGCTAGGATCAAATTTGGAAAAGTCTAGGCTGGGCGCAGCTAGCAATTTCCTCCCGGAAAACGAGCCTATATGATTAAAACAGGAGAGGGGGGAAAAAAAAACGCCTTGCTTTTTGCTTGCCGGTGGAAATCACAGCGGCAGGTCCCGGACTTACGACGGTTCATTTAGCGGCCGTTCCACTTCACGACGATGCTGGAAAAAAAGGGATTGAGGACTGGTACAGAATCGCATTGAAGAAAAGGACCGTTTTGCACACTTAGCGACCGTCGCAGCGTGTCCACACACAAATACACAACCACACGCTTGGCCACTGGCTTCTATTTATGACGGTCGGGATGTCCCCTTTTGTGACCGTCGGACCCGCAACACCAAAGGGGGAAGACAGGTTCGCTTGACGACCGGGTGGAGGATGAACGTCTGCGAGGATTCGCTTTAACGACAGTGGCGGGGGAAGGTCCTAAAACGGGGGCAAACCTCACGTAATGACTCGCTTAGGGACAGACATGGACGTAAGCCGAGGACGAGCTGTGCGGCGAGATCTTGTCCCGTCTTTTCTCTTTCTTTGGCGGGAGACTTCAAATCCGGAGGGATTGGAATATGTGGTTGCTGAACAGGCATTTGTCTGGAAGGATACGGGGCTCTCCTGCTGGAGCAGGGGGATGGACTAGATGACCTCCGAGGTACTTTCCAACTCTGTCATTCTGTAAGGGTCTCCTGCTTACGCAGGGGGTTGGACTAGATGACCTCCAAGGTCCCTTCCAACTCTCTATGATTCTGTAAGGTGCTTGAGCAGGGGGGTTGGACTAGATGACCTTCAAGGTCCCCTCCAACCCTGTCTTTCTATGATTCTGTAAAGGTCTCCCGCTTACGCAAGGGGTTGGATTAGATGACCTCCAAGGTCCCTTCCAACTCTCTATGATTCTGTAAGGGTCTCCTGCTTGAGCAGGGGGATTGGACTAGATGACCTTCAAGGTCCTTTCCAACTCTTTTTAGTCTATGATTCTGGAAGGGTCTCCTGCTGGAGCATGGGGGCTGGACTGGATGACCTCCGAGGTCCCTTCCCGCTCTGTCCTTCTGTGGAGACGATCTCTGGGATCCTGAGCTGATCCAGGCCGCCTGGCAGCTGCGCAGCTCTTTCGAAACCATGCACACAACCGGGGATCCGTGTAGAGTCGACCCTCTTCGCCCCTCGTACGAGGAGTTCGTCGCCCTCTCCGGATTTCTGGATTCGAGGTTCTGCTTTTTTTTTTTTTTCCCTCTCCTCCCAAGCCGGCTTTGGCATTGCCGTGCCGCTTGCTTCTTCCTTGGGGAACCCCCAAGACCTTGGGGAACCTCGTCTCCTTCCCTTCCGGTTGTTTATCCAGGCTGGCTTCGGCCTGCCTTCTCCTGGGGGCCTCGCATAACAACAACAACAACAACAACTATTATTATTATTATGGATCATCGCACAGTCAGCCAGATGTTCAGACTGGATTTGGCATTTTGTCTACCTATCGAGTCCTTGCCCAGGACCCTGGGATAGGCAGATGTGGATGTTTGATGGTATTACACGTATCGTCGCAGGATGGAAGCAGTTCCTAATAAGGCCGCCTTTTGCAATTGACTAATAGCGAATTTATCAATGCCGATAATGGTGTTCAAGTGGTGCTCCAGTTGTTTTGGGATTGCACCCAAGGCGCCTATGACTATTGGTACTACCCTTGCTTGCTTTTGCCACAGTCTTTCTATTTCTATTTGTAGGTCTTTGTATTTTGTGATCTTCTCCAGTTCTTTCTCGTCTATTCTGCTGTCTCCAGGCACTGCCACGTCCACTATCCAGACTTTTTTGTCTTTCTTATCGACAATTGTTAAGTCTGGGGTGTTATGTTGCAGGTACTTGTCTGTTTGAATTCTGAAGTCCCAGAGCAGTTTAATTTTATCATTTTCTATGACTTTCTCTATTTTATGATCCCACCAGTTTTTGTTATTATTATTATTATTTGTCAATGCCTGTGGTGTTCAAGTGGTGCTCCAGTTGTTTGGGATTATTATTATTATTATTATGATCCATAAATTCGCTATTAGTCAATTGCAAAAGGCAGCCTTACTAGGAACTGCTTCCATCCTGCGACGATACCTGTAATACCATCAAACATCCACATCTGCCTATCCCAGGTCCTGGGTAAGGACTCGATAGGTAGACAAAATGCCAAATCAAGTCTGAACATCTGGCTGACTGTGCGATGATCCATAATAATAATAATAGTAAAGTTGGAAGGGACCCTGGAGGTCATCTAGTCCAACCCCCTGCTCAGGCAGGAAACCCTATAATAACAATAATAATACAGTTGGAAGGGATCTTGGAGGTCATCTAGTCCAACCCCCTCCTCAGGCAAGAAACCCTATAATAATAATAGTAGTAGTAGTAATAGTAGTAAAGTTGGAAAGGATCTTGGAGGTCATCTAGTCCAACCCCTCCTTAGGCAAGAAACCCTGTAGTAGTAGTAGTAGTAGTAGTAGTAGTAGTAAAGTTGGAAGGGACCCTGGAGGTCATCTAGTCCAACCCTCTGCTCAGGCAGGAAACCCTATAATAACAATAATAATACAGTTGGAAGGGATCTTGGCGGTCATCTAGTCCAACCCCCTCCTCAGGCAAGAAACCCTATAGTAGTAGTAGTAGTAGTAGTAGTAGTAAAGTTGGAAGGGATCTTGGAGGTCATCTAGTCCAACCCCCTCCTCAGGCAAGAAACCCTATAATAATAATAGTAGTAGTAGTAGTAGTAAAGTTGGAAGGGATCTTGGAGGTCATCTAGTCCAACCCCCTGCTCAGGCAGGAAACCCTACACCATTTCAGACAAAGGGCTGTCCAGTCTCTTCATAATAATGATGATGATGATAAAGTTGGAAGGGACCTTGGAGGTCATCCAGTCCAACCCCCTGCTCAGGGAAGAAAACCCTAGATCATTTCGGACAAAGGGCTGTCCAGTCTCTTCTTTAGAAACTTCCAGTGTTGGAGCATTCACCGCTTCTGGAGGCAAGGAGTTCCACTGGTGAATTGTTGTAACTGTCCGGACGTTTCTAGAGGATTTTCAGCTCGGAACTTGGGAGCGGGAGGGCCTGTTCTTGCCGACGTCTCGTGACCGAACTAGGGAACATGATCAGGGCTAGAAGGGAGGGAGGGAGGAGGAGGATGGGGAGGGGGTGGAAGAGGATGAGGAAGAGAAGGGGGAGGTAGAGACGGAGGAGGAGGAGGAAGGAGGACTGTGGGGGTCCCTGGTGCTCTTGGAAGTTGGGCTGGGTGTCTTCTTGCAGACGTCTCGTGACCAAACTAGGGAACATCATCAGGGAGGGAGGAGGAGGAGGAGGAATGATTGGGGTCCTGGGTGTTTTGGAGTGGGGGGGGGGCTTTGTAGCAGACGTCGGATGACCGAACTACGGAACATTGTCAGTGCTAGAAGGAAGGGGGGGTTGTGAAGAAGAGGAGGAGGAAGGACTGTAGACTCCATGGTGCTCTCTGAGCTGGGTGGTCTCCTTGCAACATTTCATGACCCAACTAGGAAACATCATCAGGGCTAGCAGGGAGGAGGAGGAGGAGGAGAAGGACTGTGGGGTCGTGCGTGTTGTCTGAGCATGGGGGTGGCCTTGCAGACATTTCATGACCCAACTAGGTAATGTCATCAGTGACAGAAGGAAGGAAGGATTGGAGAGAGAGAGAGAGAGAGAGGGGAAGAGGAGGAGGAGGAGAAGGAGGTGGAAGGACTGTGGGGGTCCTTGATGCTTTCTGAGTTTGGGGGTTTTCTTGTACATGTTTCATGACCCAACTAGGTAATAGCTAGAAGGAGGGAGGAGGAGGAGGAGCAGGAGAGGAAGAAGGACTGTGGGATCCCTGGTGCTCTCTGAGCTGGGTGGTTTCCTTGCAGACGTTTCATCACCCAACTAGGGAACATCAAGAGGGGTAGGAGGAGGAGGAGGAAGAAGAGGAAGAAGAAGAAGAGAAGAGGAAGAAGAAGAAGAGGAGGAGGAGGAGAGGAAGAAGAAGAAGAGGAAGAAGAAGAAGAAGAAGAATGACTGTGGGATGCTTGGTGGTCTCTGAGCTGGGTGGTTTCCTTGCAGACGTCTCACGACGAAACTAGGAACATCGATGCTAGAAGGGCGACGGTTTTGCAGAGAGGAGAAGTAGGAGGAGGAGAAGGGTGGAGGAAGAGGAGTAGGACTGTGGAGTTGTTCGCGCTCTGATCTGGGTGGTTTCCTCGCAGACGTTTCATTACCCAACTACGTAACATTATCAGTGCTAGCGGGGAGCGGGGTTTGGAAAGAGGAGTAGGACTGTGGGGTCCTGGGTGCTCTCTGAGCTGGGTGGTGTCCTTCCAGACGTCTCGTGACCCAACTGGAGAACATCATCAGTGCTAGAAGCGAGAGGGGTTTGCAGAGTGGGGGGGGAGGAGGAGGAGGAGGACTGCATAGTCCTTGCCACTCTCTGAGTTTGGTTATTTCCTGGAAGACGTTTCATGACCCAGCTAGGTAATATCATCAGTGCTAGAAGGGAAGGAGGGGGTTACGTGGAAGAGGAGGAGGAAGACTGTGGGGGTCCTTGGTACTTTCTGAGCCTGGTATTAAGCGTAAGGACCAGTTGTTAGTCACTTGAGTCAGGGCCGTTGTAAGTTTGAACGATGGCCAAATGAATGGTTGTAATTTAAGGGTCCCCTGTAGTGGGCTCGGAAACAAGGTTTGGAGAATTCTGGGGTGAGAGGAGTAGCAGCACCTGGGGTCAGAGTTGAATCCTTATGTAGTCACGAGGGAACTAACTCCAACTCTCTTTTGAGTCCTGTTGGCCCTTATTTAATTCGAACCAGGGGCCCACTTTTAGCCGAGAAGATTCCTTTCCACAGGCTTTGAGCAGTAAACCAGTTTAGTTGAAAGCTTCCTGTGCAAAGGCTTTTAGCAATAGATCAGTTTAGTTGAAATATTCCTGTGCAAAGGCTTTTAGCAATAGATCAGTTTAGTTGAAAGATTCCCGTGCACAGGCTTTCAGCAACAGATCAGTTTAGTTGAAAGATTCCTGTGCAAAGGCTTTCAGCAACAGATCAGTTTAGTTGAAAGATTCCTGTGCACAGGCTTTAAGCAGTAAACCAGTTTAGTTGAAAGATTCCTGTGCACAGGTTTTAAGCAGTAAACCAGTTTAGTTGAAAGATTCCTGTGCAAAGGCTTTTAGCAACAGATCAGTTTAGTTGAAAGATTTCCGTGCACAGGCTTTAAGCAGTAAACCAGTTTAGTTGAAAGATTCCTGTGCAAAGGCTTTCAGCAACAGATCAGTTTAGTTGAAAGATTTCTGTGCACAGGCTTTCAGCAGTAAACCAGTTTAGTTGAAAGATTCCTGTGCAAAGGCTTTTAGCAATAGATCAGTTTAGTTGAAAGATTTCCGTGCACAGGCTTTCAGCAGTAAACCAGTTTAGTTGAAAGATTCCTGTGCACAAGCTTTAAGCAGTAAACCAGTTTAGTTGAAAGCTTCCCATGTGCAGGCTTTCAGCAATAAACCTGTTGAAAGATTCCTCTGTGGAGGCTTTGAGCAACAGATCAGTTTAGTTGAAAGATTCCTGTGCATAGGCATTTAGCAATGAATTAATTGAGTTGAAAGCTTTATATGCACAGGCTTTCAGCAATAAACCAGTTGAGTTGAACTATTCTTCTGCAGAGGCTTTTAGCAATGAATCAGTGGAGTTGAAAGTTTCCCGTGCACAAGCTTTCGGCAATAAATCAGTGGCGTTGAAAGATGCCTGTGCATGGGCTTTTAACAACTAATAGGTTTACTGTAGTTGACAGATTCCTGTGTACAGGTGTTGAGCAACAGATCACTAAAGCTGAATGATTCCTGTGCACAGGCATCTAGCAGTAGATCATGTGAGTTGAAAGGTTCCCGTGTTTTGCTTTCAGGAATAACTCAGATTAGTTGAAAGCTTCCTATGCACAGGCTTTCAGCAATAGATCGGTTTAGTTGAAAGATTCCTGTGCACAGACGTTTAACAATACATCAGCTTAGTTGAAAGATTCCTACGCGTAGGCATTTAGCAATGAATAAATTGAGTTGAACGCTTTATATGCACAGGCTTTCAGCAATAAACCAGTTGAGTTGAACGATTCCTGTGCAGAGGCTTTTAGCAATGAATCGGTTGAGTTGAAAGATTCTGCTGCATAGGCTTTTAGCCGTAGATCAGTTGAGTTGAAAGCTTCCCGTGCACAGGCTTTCAGCAATAAACCAGTTTAGTTGAAAGCTTCCCGTGCGCAGGCTTTCTGCAATTAACCTGTTGAAATATTCCTCTTTGGAGGCTTTGAGCAATAAACCAGTTTAGTTAAAAGCTTCCCGTGCGTAGGCTTTCAGCAAAAAACCAGCTTAGTTGAAAGCTTCCCGTGCGTAGGCTTTCAGCAATAAACCAGCTTAGTTGAAAGCTTCCCGCGCACAAGCTTTCAGCAATAAACCAGTTTAGTTGAAAGCTTCCCGTGCGCAGGCTTTCAGCAATTAACCTGTTGAAAGATTCCTCTGTGGAGGCTTTGAGCAATAAACCAGTTTAGTTAAAAGCTTCCCGTGCGTAGGCTTTCAGCAAAAAACCAGCTTAGTTGAAAGCTTCCAGTGCGCAGGCTTTCAGCAATAAACCGTTTAGTTGAAAGCTTCCCGTA
This sequence comes from Crotalus adamanteus, assembly GCA_039797435.1. Taxonomy (NCBI): domain Eukaryota; kingdom Metazoa; phylum Chordata; class Lepidosauria; order Squamata; family Viperidae; genus Crotalus; species Crotalus adamanteus. The sequence goes on from CM077936.1 coordinate 2,658,345, forward strand.
CACAGGCTTTCAGCAATAAACCAGCTTAGTTGAAAGCTTCCCGTGCGTAGGCTTTCAGCAATAAACCGTTTAGTTGAAAGCTTCCCGTACACAGGCTTTCAGCAATAAACCAGCTTAGTTGAAAGCTTCCCGTGCGTAGGCTTTCAGCAATAAACCAGCTTAGTTGAAAGCTTCCCGTGCACAAGCTTTCAGCAATAAACCAGTTTAGTTGAAAGCTTCCCGTGCGCAGGCTTTCAGCAATAAACCTGTTGAAAGATTCCTCTGTGGAGGCTTTGAGCAATAGACCAATTGAGTTGAAAGATTCCTGTCCGTGGGATTTCAGCGAGAAACCAGTTTAATTCACGTGTGTATCTGGTCTTTTTTGGCGCCCGAAAACCGACTCGTTCCTTAAGAACAACATAACGTTTTGAGTGCCGATTGTGGCAGTCGAGAAAGACGCTTGATATCCTTCTCGTTCTTCCCCCCCCCCGCCCTTTCTTCTCCCTTTTCCCAGCGCGAACGTCGGGAAGGGCACCGGCGGCATGGCGGACATGGAGCAGAACCTCAGCCTGGCCGACGCACTGACCGAGCCCCCGCCGCAAATTGAGGAGGAGGTGAAGCGGGATTTCATAGCCAGCCTGGAGGCCGAGAAGTTTGACGACGTGATCGGGGAGAAGGTGGGCAAGACGGATTATGTCCCGCTCCTGGATGACGAGGACGGCGACGGTGGCGGTCCGAAGGCCGAGAACCAGGAGACGAAAGCCAAACCGCGGGCCGAGAACCTTCCTCGGGAGCGTGAGTGTTACCGCGCGGACGGGAGTTGGGTTGGGCATAAAGCGGGACAAGGTTGACGTCGAGAAGTCGGGCTCCGTTCTTGTCGGCCTGGGCCGAGCGGTTGTCCTCGACTTAACGACCAAAATTGAGCCCCTCCCCTCCGTTTCCGTGGCTAAGCAGGAGTTTTTGCCTCAACTTACGACCGGGTTTTTTGGGTCATTAAGTGAATCGGCAAAACTGAGTCCCCCCCCCCCCGGTTGACTTTGCTTGAGATTTCTGTGGCGAATTGGGGAGATTGGCCCCGTTTTACGACCTCACTTGCCCCGGTCGCTAACTGAATCGCTGCAGCGGCTCGGTTTTGAAGAAGAGACCGGACAGCTGTTTGTCTGAAATGGTGTAGGTAGGGGGTTGGACTAGATGACCTCCAAGGTCCCTTCCAACTTTATCATTATTATTATTATTAATTTCTTTCCTTTTTCTTCTTCGTTTCTTCTTCTCCTCATCTTTTCTTCTTTCCTTCTTTTTTCTTTTCCTTCTTTTTCTTCTTTTCTCCTTTCCTTCTTTTCCTCTCTTTTTCTTTTTCTTTTCTTTCATTCTTCTTCGTTTCTTCTTCTCTTCTTCTTCTTTCCTTCTCCTTTCCTTCTTTTCTTTTCTTCTCTTCTTTTCTTCTTCCTTTCTTCTTCTTTTCTTTTCTTCTTTCCTTCTCCTTTCCTTCTTTTCCTTCTTTCCTTCTCTTATTTTCTTCCTTTCTTTTCTTCTTTCTTTTCTTCTTTTCGACTTCTTTCTTCGTTTCTTGTTCTTGTCTTTTCTTCTTCATTTCTTCTCTTCTTTCCTTCTTTTCTTCTTTCCTTTTTCTTCTTTTTCCTTCTTTTCTTCTTCTTTTCTTCTTTTCTTCTTCTTTTCTACTTCTTTCCTTTTTCGTTTCTTGTTCTTGTCTTTTCTTCTTCATTTCTTCTTCTCCTTTCCTTTTCTTCTTCGTTTCTTCCTCTTTCCTTCTCTTTTTTCTCTTGTTTTCTTCTTTCCTCTGTGTGTGTGTGTGTGTGTGTGTGTGTGTGTGTGTGTGTGTGTGTGTATACACATACATATAGGTCTTTGGTTATTCGGGTTTTCTCCCGCGTCAAATTGGAAGTGTCTTGGCGACGTTTCGACGAAGTCCTATTCGTCATCCTCAGGCTGGTGTTTTCGGCTTCGTGCTTCTAGGAGCAATAGAAACAGCTACGATCACACATTGCTCCTAGAAGCACGAAACCGAAAACACCAGCCTGAAGATGATGAATGAGACTTCGTGGAAACGTCGCCACGACACTTCCAATTTGACGCGGGAGAAAACCCGAATAACCAAAGACCTACATACAAACACCTGCGAAAACCTCAGAAAACAAATACACATAAATACTTATACACACACAAACACACACACACACACACACACACATATACACACACACACTTGTTTTGCTTTGGATTTCTGGCTTGCTCTGAATCCGCTCCGCCCCTGACCGTTGCACTCTATCTGATTTCCTCAGACAGTTCAACGGGGATGGCAAAAGCGTTCGGCTTTGGCCGGTGATCTCATTCCTTTTGCAAATCCCTTGAAATCCTAGATTATTATTATTTTTCTTCTTTTAATTTGGATGCAGGCCTTCCTTCTCCGGGAGGCGCTGTCTCCTCAGCTTTAGGAGGAAAAGATAGAAAGAAATTTCATTTCCACGGGTGTGTAATTATCTGGCTGGCTCCCCTCGTTCCTCCCGGCTCTGCTTTTTAATAAGATATAATAGGGCCGTAATTTAGCAAAGAAAACGGTTCAGTGGCCAGACTGAGGATGTATTTAGTTCCGCTCTGTGAACTCCCGGAATATTAGAGGCGATAATTGGGGCGGGTTTTGTTTTGTTTTTTTTTTTTTTTGCTTTGCCCAGCTTTTTCCCAGGGCTTTGGTTTTTTTTTTTTTTTTGCATGATTTATTAGTTCCTTTTATTATTTCAAATAATTTCATTTTATTCTTCACTCTTACGAGAGAATACCTGATTGTTTTATTATTTCATTTGACGTTATTGGGATTTATTTTACTTTATTTTTTTTTTATTTCCTGTTCTTGTTTTGATTATTTCATTTTATTGTTAGGGAACAGAATTTACTTTTATTATTTCATTTTAGGAGAGAAGCTCTTACGATGTCATTATTTCCTTTTATTCGAATTTATTTTATTTTTTTATTCTTGTTTTTTATTATTTCATTTTATTATTAGGGGACATCATTTACTTTTATTGTTTCACTTTATGAGATAAGCTATTTTTTATGTTATTATTTCCTTTTATTCGAATTTTATTTTATTTTATTTTTTATTTATTCTTGTTTTTTATTATTTTATTATTAGGGGACATAATTTACTTTTATTGTTTCACTTTATGAGATAAGCTCTTTTTTATGTTATTTCATTTTATTCAAATTTATTTTATTTTATTTTTTATTCTTGTTTTTTATTATTTCATTTTATTGTTAGGGGACATAATTTGCTTTTATTAATTCATTTTATGAGATAAGCTCTTTTTTATGTTATTTCATTTTATTCAAATTTATTTTATTTTTTATTTATGCTTGTTTTTATTATTTCACTTTATTATTAGGGAACATAATTTTATTTTGTTATTTCATTTTCTGAGATAATGCCTTATTATTTTATTATTTCATTTTACTCGAATTTATTTTATTTTTTATTATTTAATTTTATTGTTATTTAATATAATTTAATTTTATTATTTAATTTTATTATATATCTTATTTTATTTTATTTGAATTTATTTTATTTTATTTAATATAACAATAATAAGAACAACAAAACAACAGCAGCAGGAACAACAACAAAACAACAACAATAATAATAAGTTGGAAGGGACCTTGGAGGTCATCTAGTCCAACCCCCTGCTCAAGCAGGAGACCCTTACAGAATTGTAGAATAACAGTTGGAAGGGACCTTGGAGGTCATCTAGTCCAACCCCCTGCTCAGGCAGGAAACCCTACAACATGTCAGACAAATGGCTGTCCAGTCTCTCCTTAAAAACTTCCAGTGTTGGAGCATTCACCGCTTCTGGAGGCAGGTTGTTCCACTGGTTAATTGTTCTCACTGTCATTATGTTTCTCTTTAATTTTAGGTTGCTTCTCTCCTTGATTAGTTTCCATCCGTTGCTATAATTATTTTATTTTATTATTTAATGTAATGTAATGTAATAATATAATAATAATATAATATAGTATATAATATAATATAATAATATAATATAATCTATAATCTATATAAATAAAAATGTAAATGTTCATTTGTTCAAAATCTTAAATCTCCGAAAGTTCTTCACCGATTGCTTTGAAATTTTGACAGAACGTTGCATTCGAATAGGCGCGTGTTTTTATATACCTATATTATACAGATGTCACAAAAGCAGGTAAAACATACTTTTTTTGAAAAACAGCGCCATCTGTTGGACATAATCTCTATATCTGCACATACAATGGAACAACAAAAAATATTGTATACCCACAAGCATTGTGAAATTAAACATATTACAAACGTGCCCTTTCTCTTTTCTTTCTTTTCCATTTAACTACACTGAGCCACAGTAATGTGTGGCTGGGTACAGCCAGTAATATATAATGTAATAATTATAATATAATATAATATAATATAATATAATATAATATAATATAATATAATATAATATAATATAATATAATATAATATAATATAATATAATATAATATAATATAATGTATAACAATATAACATAACATAATATAATATATAATTATTTTATTTATTTATTTATTGGATAATATCTCAACCTCAAATGTTAAAACGCAAACTGGCTTAAAAATGAAAGGAAATCATAAAACCGCAGCACTTCATTTAGTGCCATTTCAAGTTATGGTCTGGAGAAAGTGACTTTTGACCGTTTTTCACATTTATGACTCTTAAAGCCGGCTGGGGGATTCTGGGAGTGGAAGTCCTCCCCTCTTAAAGCATGCTGGCTGGGGTATTCTGGGAGTCGAAGTCCCTCTCTGTTAAAGCATGCTGGCTGGGGGATTCTGGGAGTCGAAGTCCTCCCCTCTTAAAGCATGCTGGCTGGGGGATTCTGGGAGTTGCAGTCCTCTATTAAAGCATCCTGGCTGGGGAATTCTGGGAGTGGAAGTCCCCCCCCCAAAGCATGCTGGCTGGGGGATTCTGGGAGTGGAAGTCCTTCCCTCAAAGTATGGCGGTTGGGGGATTCTGGGAGTGGAAGTCCTCCCCTCTTAAAGCATGCCGGCTGGGGGATTCTGGGAGACGAATACTTGCTGAGCTGGGTGGTTACTTGCAGACGTTTCGTGACCCAACTAGGTAGCATCATCAGTACTAGAAGGGTGAGGGGTTTGTGGAGGAGAGAGGGAGGAGGAGGAAGAGGAGGAGAGACCGGGGGGGGGGGGGTGATCCTTGGTGCTCTCTCATCTTGCTGGTTTCCTTGCAGACGTCTCGTGACCCAACTAGGTAACATCATCAGGGCTTCCCCTTTAAACAAATTGGCTGGAATCCACTCCCTCCCCTTCTGATTTTATTCACTCCTCGGCGGCACCACAACCGAGCTCCACAACGTCCCTGTGCGAAACGCCGGGATTCAGGTCATCTGGGTCTTCGAACTCTGCTCGCTGAGCAGAAGGCTCCGGAAAGTTCCGCCTACACGATCCTTAAATCCCTCCTCCCCCCCCCCCACCCAGGATTACATAACGGACCCAATAAGAGGATTAGGCCAAACGTATCAAACCGGGATGTCTCCCGCCGTGTCGCAAAGGCTGCTGGCTGAACTCGGTTAAGCCTCTTGTGTGTGTGTGTGTGTGTGTGTGTGTGTGTGAGAGAGAGAGAGAGAGAGAGAGAGAGAGAGAGAGAGATGATGGAAAAGATCAAAATCCGATGTTGGAGACCCGTGCGAGAAAACCTCCGTAAAGCTGATTGATTCTATCAAAATTTGGCAAGCCAGCCAGGGAGGGTGTCAACGCCGGATCGGCCCGGCAACGGGAAGGCCACAAAAGGGAAAAGCGGGAGCCTCGGAGTGCCGTTGACCATCCGTTTGTCGTCTTCTGGATGTGTTTCTGGGGATTATCTTTGAACGGGGTTACACAACGGCCCCTTGGAAGACGCGCAATTCTGGGGAGCTTACCTCAGAGATACACAAAGCCCTCACGACAGCAAGGGGGGGGGGAACAAAAGACAAAATGTGGGTTCCTGGGTGGCATATGGGGTTAGGGGTCGTCTTGCAGACGTTTCGGGACCCAGCTAGGTAACGTTCTCAGCTCTAGAAGAGAAGGGAGTTGCTTATATATCATCGTTCTTGCCCTGATGATGTTAGCTAGTTTGGTAATGGAATGTCTGCAAGAAATCCACCCAGCTTAGAGACCGTCAAGGACTTCATAGTCTATTTCCTCCTCCTCCCCCTCCTCCTCCCTTCTAGCCCTGATGATGTTCCCTAGTTGGGTCATGAAACGTCTGCAAGGAGACCACCCAGCTCAGAGAGCACTAGGGGCCTCATAGTCTTTTTCTCCTCCTCCTCCTCTTCTCCTTCTCCGTCTCCTTCTTCTTCTCCTCCTCCTCTTCTTCTTCTTCTTCTTCTCCTCCTCCTCCTCCTCCTCCTTCTCCCTTCTAGCCCTGATGATGTTCCCTAGTTGGGTCATGAAACGTCTGCAAGGAGACCACCCAGCTCAGAGAGCACTAGGGACCTCATAGTCTTTTTCTCCTCCTCCTCCTCTTCTCCTTCTCCGTCTCCTTCTTCTTCTCCTCCTCCTCCTCCTCTTCTTCTTCTTCTTCTCCTCCTTCTCCCCCTCCTCCTCCTCCTCCCTTCCAGCACTGATGATGTTCCCTAGTTGGGTCATGAAACGTCTGCAAGGAGACCATCCAGCTCAGAGAGTACTTAGAACCCCCCCAATCCTTCCTTCCTTCCTTCCTTCCTTCCTTCCTTCCTTCCTTCCTTCCTTCCTTCCTTCCTTCCTTCCTTCCTTTCCTCCTCCTCCTCCTCCTCCTCCTCAGGAAACCTTGACAAGAAAAACCAACATTAAGCCAAGATGACAAAGAGAACTAACCCAGATGGCCACCACCGAGGGGAGAAAAAAAGGACGCAGGATGCTTGAAGTCACCAAAACTCTTTAATTTCGGGGTCTGCTCCTCCTCCTCCTCCTCCGTTTAACTTGCCTTAATCCAAGTTTTTCAGGAAGTCCTCGCCTTAACGACGGTTCGCTTAGCGTCCGTTCCCAGTTGCGACGCCCCTGGGGGAAAGAAAAAGCGACCGGCGACCCGTTTTCCCACACACCGTCGCCGCCTCCCCGGGATCCAAATTCGGGTGTTTAGCGACGGACTCGTATTCACTACGGCCGTGTCGTGCTGGGGATCCGCCGATCCCCTTTTGCGACCTTCGGACGAGGGGAGGGGTGCCGGTTCCGCTTAACGACCGAGTTCCTAACGCAAAGAGGGCAGGGATTCACTTAACCCCGTCGTCAAACGGAACGAAATTCCTTGAGCGACGGAAACGGGGGGTCGTAAAGCGAGGACTACCGGTACGATGAACCCTGGATCTCCTCCAGAAGGTTATTTAGAGAGATTTTTGCGCGGTAGATTAAGACAGATGATTGACAGGCCCTCCCGGAGGAGGAAGATGGCCGTCGGGCCATCCGCGGAGACGGGTGGACCTTCAGCTGGTCCAAGAAGGTCTGTTGGGGTAGAAGATTGGGGTTCCTCAGCTCCCAAGGGCCCCCCCAACTAATGTGGAGGTCTCTCTTCTAGGTCCTTCTGCAACTGGACCAGCAGCCGTGATGGAGAATGGCGATCACGGACTCGAGAGCAACAGACCAGGTAAGACGTTGCGTTGACGTTCTCCATCCGCTCCAAAGCCGCTTCCTCATGTGCATGTCGCTGTTGGGACGTGTGTGACGTGTCGTATGTGTGAAGCAGAAGCTGGGAAGCCTGACCTGTCCATCTTCCTCCCGTTACCATGTCCGTCGGCCGAAAAATGTGGCCTTTGGATGGAGTTGAGTTTGATGGAAACCCATGTTGACGTCCTTCAAGATTGACGTCCTTCAAGGAGGGTCAACGGGGTCTATCTCGAGTGTGGTGTGAAAACGTTCTGAGGTTTAGCCCGGGACCCTCGACAAGTCTTTTAAGGTGTGTGTGTTGTGTGGACTTCAATTCCCAGAATTCTCTGGCTGACAAGAATGGACTTCAAGTCCCAGAATTCCTCAGGGCCTTCTGCTTTCGATGGAGAAGCGAGGAAGGCATGGATTCTAAACCAATATGTCTCAATTTTGGCCACTTTTAAGGCGTGTGGACTCCAACTCGCAGCATGCTGGCTGATGCATTCTGGGAATTGAAGTCCACTCAATGTTGGTTAGGGAATTCTGGGAGTTGAAGTCCACTCAATTTTTGCTAGGGAATTCTGGGCGTTGTAGTCCACTCAATTTTTTTTCTAGAGAATTCTGGGAGTCGAAGTCCACTCAATTTTTTCTAGAGAATTCTGGGAGTCGAAATCCACTCAATTTTTGCTAGGGAATTCTGGGAGTCGAAATCCACTCAATTTTTGCTAGAGAATTCTGGGAGTCAAAATCCACTCAGGTTTTTTCTAGAGAATTCTGGGAGTTGAAATCCACTCAATTTTTTTTTAGAGAGTTCTGGAAATCGGAATCCACTCAGGGTTTTTTTTTTCCCTAGAGAATTCTGGGAGTCAAAATCCACTCAGTTTTTGTTTTTTTAGAGAATTCTGGGAGTCGAAATCCACTCAATTTTTTTCCTAGAGAATTCTGGGAGTTGAAGTCCACTCAGTTTTTTTCTAGAGAATTCTGGGAGTTGAAGTCCACTCAGTTTTTTTTTTCTAGAGAATTCTGGGAGTTGAAATCCACTCAATTTTTTCTAGAGAATTCTGGGAGTTGAAGTCCACTCAATTTTTGCTAGGGAATTTTGGGAGTTGGTCTATTCAGTGTTGAACAAGGAATTCTGGGAGTTGAAGTCCGTAATGTTGGCTAGGGAATTGGGAGCTTAAGTCCACCCAATTTTTGCTAGGGAATTCTGGGAAAATGAAGTGCACTCAACGGCGGGTTGGGACTTGACGTCCACTCAAAGTTGGTTCAGGTAAATAAATAAACAACTACACAAATGAAGAAAAAAATCAGTTTTGTTTTATTTTTCCCACCCCCCCTCCTTTCGGAAATTGTCCCCCTCCTCAAATCCTTGACTCAAAACACTGAGGGGGGGAACCCCCCCAAAAAAATTCAATATTTTCAGGAATGGGTTTTTTTTTTTTTTGCACGATCTCTGTGACGTCGTGTTTTTCTTCCACCATCCCGGTTTAAAGCTGGTTTGGAGCTGACCCCATTTTTTTTTGTAACGGATTATTTAAAAATAGCAAGGGCTTAGTCTTTTCTTTCCCTTCCCTTCTTTCCTCCCTTTCCGTTTTGCAGAGGATTGTCTTCTTAGTGTCCAGGTTTTACTCCGAGTATTAGCGAACCCTGCTCGCGGTTGTAAGGCGACGAGGGATTTGAAGTCGACGGACCATCTGACAGCATCTAAACCGGCTTTGATAAACCGGCTTTCGGAGAAAGCTTTCCCCCCCCCCCCCGCAGATTTGCAAAGAAAAAAACAAAAAAAAAACTTGGTGGGGGGGTTTTTAGATGCTTGCAGCTAGTCCTCAACGTAACATCGAGAATCGGGCCCAGAATTCCTGTGGTTGAGTGGGAAGCGAGAGAGTTGGGGCGTGGGAAGGAAGATACACCTTGGAGGAAGCACCCGTTGACCTGGGCTTACGACCGCCGGGGAGCCCACAATTTCTGTTGCTCAGCGAGAGAGGGAGGGAGGGAAGGAAGAAAGGAAGGAGAAGGAGAGAACAAAGGAAGGAAGGAGATGGGAGGGAGGGTGGATGGATGGAAGGAAGGAAGGAGAAGGAGAGAAGGAAGGAGATGGAAGGGAGGGAGGATGGATGGGTGGAAGGAAGGAAGGAAGGAAGGAGATGGGAGAGAGGATGGATGGATGGATGGTAGGAAGGAAGGAGAAAGGAAGGAAGGAGATGGGAGGGAGGATGGAAGGAAGGAAGAAAGGAGATAAGAGGGAGAGAGGATGGATGGATGGAAGGAGAAGGAGAGAATGAAGGAAAGAGATGGGAGGAAGGAAGGAAGGAAGGGGAGAGAACAAAGGAAGGAAGGAGATGGGAGGGAGGATGGATGGAAGGAAGGAAGGAGGAGAGGAAGGAAGGAGATGAGAGAGAGAGAGGATGGATGGATGGAAGGAGATGGGAGGATGGAAGGAGGAGAGAATGAAGAAAGGAGAAGGGAGGAAAGGAAGGAAGGAAGGAAGGAAGGAAGGAAGGAAGGGGAGAGAACAAAGGAAGGAAGGAGATGGGAGGGAGGATGGATGGATGGAAGGAAGGAGATGGGAGGGAGGATGAATGGAAAGAAGAAAGGACGAGAGGAAGGATGGAGATGGGAGAGAGGGAGGATGGATGGGTGGAAGGAAGAAAGGAAGGAAGGAGATGGGAGGGAGGATGGATGGAAGGAGGAGAGGAAGGAAGGAGATGAGGGAGAGAGGATGGATAGATGGAAGGAGATGGGAGGATGGAAGGAAGGAAGGAGAAGGAGAGAATGAAGGAGATGGGAGGGAGGATGGAAGGAAGGAAGAGGAGAGAACAAAGGAAGGAGACGGGAGGCAGAGAGGATGGATGGATGGAAGGAGATGGGTGGGAGGGAGAGTGGAAGGAAGGAGGGAGGGATGGAAGGAAGGAGAAGGAGAGAATGAAGGAAGGAGATGGGAGGGAGGATGGAAGGAAGGAATAGGAGATAACAAAGGAAGGCAGGAGACGGGAGGATGGAGGGATGGAAGTAAGGAAGGAGACGCGAGGGAGGATCGATGGAAAGAAGGAGAAGAAGGAAAGAGACGGGAGTGAGGATGGATGGAAGGAAGGAAGGAGATGAGAGGGAGAGAGGATTGATGGAAGGAAGGAAGGAAGGAAGAAGGAGAGGAAGGAAGGAGATGAGAGGGAGAGGGGATGGATGGATGGAAGGAACGAAGGAGATGGGAGGATGGAAGGAAGGAAGGAAGAGGAGAGAACAAAGGAAGGAAGGAGATGGGAGGGAGAGAGGATGGATGGAAGGAAGGAGGTGATTGGAGGGAGGGAGAGAGGATGGATGGAAGGAAGGAGAGGGAGGGAGGAAGGAAGGATGGAAGGAAGGAAGGAAGGAAGGAAAGAAAGAAAGAGTTGGGAGGGAGGGAGGGAGGGAGGGAGAGAAGGAAAGATGAACAGAAGGAAGGAGAGGAGGAGGTTGAAGAGAAGAAGGAAAGGATGGATGAAGGATATGGGAAGGTGTTGGCTGGTTTTCACCATTCCGGGAATTCTAGAGCAGAGTTCTGGGTTAGTGGTCCGTATGGAGGGCTGGAGGAAAAGAGCGGATGGCTTTGTGGGACGGACAAGTCCGTGCGCATGCACGATCACTTGTTGCTCACGCGAGCGAGATCCCGAGGGCTGGCGCGAGCGAGGTCTTGAGGACTCGCGCGAGCGAGGTTTCGAAGGCTCGCGTGAGCGAGGCTCCGAGGACTCGCGCGAGCCAGGCCCGAGGACTTGCACGAGTGAGGGCCCGAGCCCCTGCGATGTACACGCAAGTGGGGCACGCTTGCCCACGACACTCGCACGAATGAAGCCCCGGGCGCTCGCAGGAGTGAGGCCCTGAGCGCCTGCAACCCTCACACGAGTGAGGCCGCGAGCTCCCACGACGCTCGCCTGAGTAGGGCCGCCCGCGTGCAGCCCGTTTGCAGATAGACCACGGACCGGTAGTTGGGGGGTCCCCTGTGCGAACGAATTGATACGTTGAGGAAGAGTCGTCTCCCATCTCCTTTGCCTTCCGGGTCTCGTCGTTGTGACGTGTGCATCGTGATTGTCTTTGTGTTGTGTGGCATTGTGAGGTTGGTCTGGGCCATTGCTGCTTTGGGGTTGCCGGGCGGGACATCTGAGAAACTTTCCTGGACTGGAAAAGAGGTCTACAACAGCTTACTTGGAACCCACAAAGTCCTTACAACAGTTTGACACACACACACACACACCCCCAGCGTTAGATTCCTGGTTTCTGGATCTGCTGGACACGGTGATCTTCTGAGCATTGAGGTGCTCAAACGGTTGTGTTGTCAAACCCAGAACCCACTTCCTTGCCGTTGCCCTTTGGAAGGGTCAAAGGGGACCTCAACGAGGCGACTTCCCTGAGCAGATGTGGTTGAAGTCCAGGGCTGCTCCCAAAATCCAATCAAACGTGAGCTGGAAAACAGGCTACTATACTTCAGACTTTTTTTTTCCTACCCTAGACTGATGTCGCTCCTCTTCCAATGTCTGTGATAATTCAGTAACCACGATGGTTAAAATTTCAAGGAGATATTCAGAGCTTTGCTTACATCCCTCCCTCTGCCAGTGTTGGGAATTGACTAGTCTGATCCCAGCCAGTTTGTTGGGAATTGGCTATTCCACGAATCCCAGCCAGTTTGTTGGAAATTGACTAGACTAATCACAGCCAATTCGTTGGGAATTGGCTGTGCTAATCCCAGCCAATTTGTAGGGAATTGACTATGCTAATCCCAGCCAGTTTGTTGGGAATTGACTAACCTAATCCCAGCCAATTTGTAGGGAATTGACTATGCTAATCCCAGCCAATTCGTTGGGAATTGACTATGCTAATCCCAGCCAATTTGTAGGGAATTGACTATGCTAATCCCAACCAGTTTGTTGGGAATTGACTAACCTAATCCCAGCCAATTTGTAGGGAATTGACTAGACTAATCCCAGCCAATTTGTAGGGAATTGACTAGACTAATCCCAGCCAGTTCATTGGAAATTGACTAAACTAATGAAAGCGAATTTATTGTGAATTGACTACATTAATCCCAGCCAATTTATTGGAAATTGACTAGACTAATCCCAGCCACTTTAGGGAATTGACTAGACTAATCCCAGCCAATTTGTTGGGAATTGAATACAATACAATTTGTTGGGAATTGACTATAATTCCAGCCAGTTTGTTGGGAATGGACTCGACTAATCCCAGCATGTTGGGAATTGACTCGACTAATCCCAGCCAATTTGTAGGGAATTGACTTGACTAATCCCAGCATGTTGGGAATTGACTCGACTAATTCCAGCACATTGAGAATTGACTTGATTAATCCCATCCAATTCAATTGACTCGACTAATCCCAGCATTTTGGGAATTGACTCGACTAATCCCATCCAGTTCGTTGGGAATTGACTCGACTAGTCCCAGGCAATTTGTAGGAATTGACTTGACCAATCCCTTCATGTTGGGAATTGACTCGACTAATACCAGCAAGTTGGAAATTGACTTGACTAATCCCAGCCAATTTGTAGGGAATTGACTCGACTAATCCCAGCCAATTTGTAGGGAATTGACTCGACTAATCCCAGCCAATTTGTAGGAATTGACTAAACTCTTCATGTTGGGAATTGACTCGACTAATCCCAGCCAGATCCTTGGGAATCGACTCATCCCAGTCACCTTTGCCAACAGATGAGATCCACACAGCCCCTCCCCACCTTCTCCCCGTTGGGGAAGGTGGCTCAGATCCGAATGCTTCACCCAACCCCGTTGGGGGTCCCCGGGGCGAAGGCAGGCCCATCGCCGCAATCTGTTCCCTTGCGGCTGGTTGGTTGCTCCCCTTTCTGACGACCGTCTTGGGGACGCCCACTCCTCTCGGCTTCTCCTTGGCTGGCTGACGCTTTGCTCGCTCGTCGCCTCTGTGCTCACGTTTACTAACCACTGAATGCTTTTGTGCCCTCTCCCTGTCTCCTGTTGCCTTCTCCCTCTTCTTCCTCTCCTCTTCCTTCCCTCTCTTTCTCGTTTCCTTCCTAGAAACCTAGACCCCCCCACCTCCCCCACCCCGGAGGGGAGGGAGGGCTGCTCTCCACCGGAGACCGCCTCCTCGTTCTGCTTTGCTTCCCGTCATTGCACTTAAAAGCTACTAGTCCTCTGCCTTTTCAAGAGCTCTTCCTTTCACTTGCCTGGAGATTGCGGGGCTGAAGAATGAAGAGGGTAGATCCGGGGTGGGCCGTCAGCTTTCCCTCTCCCTCCTGCTTCCTTCCTCTTCCTCCCTCCCTCTTCCTCTCTCCTCTTCCTCTTCTTCCTTCTTTCGCCTCTTCTTCCCTCTTTCTAATTCTCCTTTCTTCTTCCTCCTCCATCTTTCCTTCTCCTCTTCTTCCTCGTCTCTCCTCCTCTTCCTCCGCCCCCTCCTTCGTCCTTCTCTTCCACCTCCTTCCTCTTCCTCCCATTCTTCGTCCTCACCTTTCTTCTGCTTCTTTCCTTCTCCATTTCCTCCTTCCTCCTCTCCTCTCCTTCTTCATCATTCTTCCTCTTTCTGCCCCCTCCTTCTCCCGCTTCCTCCTCTTGTCGTCCTTCCCCCCTTTCTCTTTCCTTCCCTTCCTCCCTCTCTCCCATTCTCTCCTCCCTTCCTCCTTCTCTATCTCCTTTCTTCCTCCCTCCCATTCTGTCTCCTTCCTTTCTTCCTCCCTCCCTCCTTCTCTCTCCCTCCTTCGTCCCTCCCTCTCTATCCTTCCTCCCTCCCTCCCTCTCTATATCCTTCCTTCCTTCCTCTCCCTCTCCTTTCCTTTGTCCCTCCCTCCCTATCTCCTCCCTCCCTTCCTCCCTCCCTCCCTCCCTTCCTCCCTCCCTCCCTTTCTTCCTTTCCCTCCATAGTCCTTGTCGAAGCTTTCGTCACTTTGCTTTCTCTTTCTCGTTCTCTCTCCCTCCTTTTTTTCCCCCACCCTCACTTTTAATTTCCTCAGCCGCCCCATCATCCCTCTTTTCGCTCCCTTTTGGTCCCTCGGCCTCGCCTCCCCGTCGACCGGTCCTACGCCGCCGTCTCCTCTCCATCCTTCTCACCTTTGGATTTTAGGGACTCCTTCTAAAAGGAGGGTAGGGACACACACACACACACCCCAGAGCAAACTCCGATTTCCCTAGTTTTTAAGATTCGGAAAGAGGCAAACGGGTGGCTGTCCCAGGAGATGTCAATCATCCTTCCGACTGTTTTTTGTTTTTTTTAATTAATTTATTTTTTTTAAGCCCACCTCGGTCACCTTGGACCTTAGATGTCCTCTCTCTCTCTCTCCATCCAAGCCGAAGCCTTTGTGCAATTTTAATGCGGCTTGAAAGCCTTTTTTTTAATCTCTCTCTCTCTCCTTCCGGGATCCTGGCCCGTTTGCAAATTCTCCTCCCCCCCCCCCTCACTTCTTTTGGCTTGTCACAAAAAATCAAGCCGGGATGAGACAGCTCACAGCTCGGGAGGAAGGGAAGGAAGGAAGCAGACGTCGGACCCCCGTCAGAGGGGCTAACGAAATGACGTTCTGACAGGCGAGAGCACAGCAGGCTTCTGACACCCCCCCCCTGTCCCCCCACTTCCAGGGTTTTTTTTTTAGCTTGTCGGCTTGCAATTTCGCCGGCTGTCAAAACTCGACGGCCGGAAATAGCCCGAACAACATTTTGTTCCGAGTCCTAAATTTGGAATCTTCGGCCTTTCTTTTTAGAAAAATATATGATTTTTAAATAGATATCTATCTGTCTGTCTATACATCTATCCATACATCTGTCTGTCTGTCTGTCTATCTATCACCGGTATCCAGTCAGTCGGTCAGTCTGTCTGACTCTCTGTCACCGATATCTAGTCAGTCAGTCTGTCTGTCTGTCTCTCTATCTCATCTATCTATCATTTATCTATCTATCATCTATCTATCATCTATCTATATCTTACTTATCTATCATCTATCGCTACTGGTATCTCAGTCAGTCTGTTTGTCGGTCTGTTTGTCTCTCTATCACCGATATCTAGTCAGTCAGTCTGTTTGTCTGTCTGTCTCTATCTATCACCGATATCTAGTCAGTCAGTCTGTCTGTCTCTCTATCCTGTCTGTCTGTCTGTCTGTCTATCTATCTATCAATCAATCTATCTATCTATCTATCTCCAATGTCTAGTCAGTCAGTGTGTCTGTCTGCCTCTCTATCTCATCTATCTGTCTGTCTATCTATCTATCTATCTATCTATATCTTATTTATCTATCTATCACTACTGGTATCTAAGTAAGTCAGTCAGTCTGTCTTTCTCTATCTATCACTGATATCTAGTCAGTCAGTCAGTCAGTCTCTCTATCCTATCTATCTATCTATCTATCTATCTATCTATCTATCTATCTATCTATCTGTCTGTCTGTCTGTCACCGATGTCTAGTCAATCAGTCTGTCTGTCTGCCTCTCTATCTCATCTATCTATCTATCTATCTATCTATCTATCTATCTATCTATCTATCTATCTATCTATATCTTATTTATCTATCTATCACTACTGGTATCTAAGTAAGTCAGTCAGTCTGTCTGTCTGTCTCTCTCTCTATCACTGATATCTAGTCAGTCAGTCAGTCAGTCAGTCAGTCTATCTATCTATCTATCTATCTATCTATCTATCTATCTATCTATCTATCTATCTGTCACCGATGTCTAGTCAATCAGTCTGTCTGTCTGCCTCTCTATCTCATCTATCTGTCTGTCTGTCTGTCTATCTATCTATCTATCTATCTATCTATCTATCTATCTATCTATCTATCTAATCTTATTTATCTATCTATCACTACTGGTATCTAAGTCAGTCAGTCAGTTTATCTATCTATCTATCTATCTATCTATCTATCTATCTATCTATCTATCTATCTATCTATCTATCTATCTATCTATCATCTAATCTATGTAAAAATCATATATTTTGTATAACCCAGCTCTTGCTCATTTCCACCACTGGCTCAAAAAAGGGACGTTGGTGAGTCCCCGCTGGCGGTTGAGTCCCCTGTCCTCAGCTGGTAGGGCGCTTGCCCAAGTCCCAAACGGCTGAAGATGGGGAATTTGTCGGCCAACAAAGCTGGTGGACGGGGTGTGTTGTGAGTCAATCCCTCCCCTCCCACGTTGGGATGTGTTGTGAGTCAAAGCCCTCCCCTCCTACGTTGGGATGAATTATGTAGGCCAGGAGACCACGGTTCCGCAGAGAGGCATCTTCCATTAAGCTGCTTCGCATTTCTCCTGCAGAAAACTGCTGAAGCTGCTGTTAAAATGAGCTTTTTACCCCTAAGGCATCCATTCCATCCTGAGTGAAAATGCAGTTTAAATTCGGACCGAATTCTGAGGCAAATGCAATTTACGTTTAGACCCAACAAACTAGCACTGAGGGAGACGTTTGTGCTTGATTGAGCTGCCAAAATTATCCTTCCATCTTGATTCCGTTGGAGAACTGCTTTCTCGTAGCTTCTCGGTCATGGGTGACCCAGAAGCTTCTGAGATAGGACAACCAGGTCCAGAAGCTTTTGAGGTAGAACGTTGATGGTAAACAGATCCAGAATCTTTTGAGGTAGAACGTTGGTGGAAAGCAGATCCAGAAACTTTTGAGGTAGAAAGTTTGTGGAAAACAGATCCAGAAACTTTTGAGGTAAGACATTGGTGGAAAGCAGATCCAGAAGCTTTTGAGGTAGAAAGTTTGTGGAAAACCGATCCAGAAGCTTTTGAGGTAGGACATTGGTGGAAAAGAGATTCAGAAGCTTTTGAGGTAGGACATTGGTGGAAAAAGACCCAGAAGATTTTGAGGTAGAAAGTTTGTGGGAAACAGATCCAGAAGCTTTTGAGGTAGAAAGTTTGTGGAAAAGAGACCCAGAAGGTTTTGAGGTAGAACATTGGTGGAAAACAGATCCAGAAGCGTTTGAGGTAGAAAGTTTGTGGAAAAGTGATCCAGAAGCTTCTGAGGTAGGACAACCAGGCCCAGAAGCTTTTGAGGTAGAAAGTTTGTGGAAAACAGATCCAGAAGCTTTTGAGGTAGAACATTGGTGGAAAACAGATCCAGAAGCTTTTGAGGTAGAACATTTGTGGAAAGCAGATCCAGAAGCTTTTGAGGTAGAAAGTTTGTGGAAAACAGATCCAGAAGCTTTTGAGGTAGAAATTGGTGGAAAAGAGATCCAGAAGCTTTTGAGGTAGAACGTTGGTGGAAAACAGATCCAGAAGCTTTTGAGGTAGAAAGTTTGTGGGAAACAGATCCAGAAGCTTTTGAGGTAGAAAGTTTGTGGAAAGCAGATCCAGAAGCTTTTGAGGTAGAAAGTTTGTGGAAAACAGATCCAGAAACTTTTGAGGTAGAAATTGGTGGAAAAGAGATCCAGAAGCTTTTGAGGTAAGACATGGTGAAAAACAGATCCAGAAGCTTTTGAGGTAGGACATTTGTGGAGAGATCCAGAAGCTTTTGAGGTAGAAAGTTTGTGTAAAACAGATCCAGAAGCTTTTCAGGTAGAACATTTGTATAAAACAGATCCAGAAGCTTTTGAGGTAGGACAGGGGCCTTCAAACCTGGCCCTTTTGTGCCTTGTGGACATCAACTCCCAGAATTCCTCAGCCAGCATGCCTGGCTGAGGAATTCTGGGAATTGAAGTCCACAAGGCATAAAAGGGCCAGGTTTGAAGACCCCTGAGTTAGGACATTGGTGGAACAAAACCCAGAAGCTTTTGAGATAGGACATGGTGAACAATCAGGCCCAGACGCTTTTGAAGTAGGACCTCATGGTCCTACTTGAAGGATCATCACGGTCTTCTCCCATTTCATGGGGTAGGATGCTCAGATGGACGTAGACCTTGCAGAGTTTTCAGCTGCCTTCAGAAGCACCTCAAGGTTGAACATTGAGTGTCTCCTGGAAACGGTCTTCTTCTCAGCTCAAGACTCTGGACCTGCTAATGGGGAAGCTATCTCAGGAGGTCCCCAAGCTGGCGCCATTGGCCTCGAGTCTTGATGCGAATAATTACTGCTTTTCTTCGCCTTTGGTCTAGAAAGCTGGCCGTCGTCTGAGTTTTGATCCTACAGTTTGGTCTACCTTGTCATAAGATAAGGAGGCTTCTCCTTGACAACCAGCAGCTAGCGCATCTCTTGAGGTTCTTCACACCAAGTCACAGAGCAGAGCAGTGTTCCTCAGCCCTCGGCTGCTGGAAGATGGGTGGACTTTTCAACTCCCAGAATTCTTGGTGGGTTGAAATCCTCCCCCTAAGGTTGAGGAACACTCTTAATAGAATGAATCTGATGGTGGTGGACTCTGCACCGTTGGAGTCCATGCCTAGTAGGAAGGGCAGGGATCAAGTTGTAGACGAGCTGATGGAGCTTTGGGGATCCTGAGGACCCCCAGACACCACCCCTGCAAACCAGGAAGCCCCAGAGATAGTCTTTGGAGGTTCTGGATGACTAGCTTGCTGGAGAATTGTAGGGTCAAGATCTCAGCAATTAGATTCTGGATTTCCCTTCTGGATCAAAAGGTAGTCCTTTCCCTGTTGGTTGGTTCCGGGCAAGGATGGAGGATTCTGGAGGTCCCCAACTCAAAGGTTTTGAAGGATATCAGATTAGTTGAAGGAATGTTGGTTTCCGAGGTGGACCGTTGACCAGATGATCAGTTAGGAAGATAATGTAGCTTTTCAACTATGGTTGGGCCCGAAGTCAACCTGCTAGGAATTGTAAGTTGACTTGATCCCCGAGAAGACTCGTGCAGGCATCATGCATGATCTTGGTGAGACCTTCTCTTGAGCTTCTGGACTGCTCCTTGAAGAAGATTTCCTTGAAGCAGTTCTTCCTCGGACCAAGCAAGGTCTTTTCCTTGGCCTTCTCCTCCCTGGAGCAGAAGATCAGTTGGCCATCTTAAAGTGGTCATCTCCGCAGAATAATCTCTGCCTCCCAAACTTTTCGTGGTCTCCTCAACCTGCTAAGACCTCCGATTATGGGCTCTTCTCCCCACTATACTTCTTAAAATTAGCGGCGGGTTGTCCCTCTTACCCAACATCCGGGAATCCTAGCATTCCGCCCCCACCAACACGGCCCCATCGTGGCTAACTAGGAATCCTGGTCACAGCTGTCCCCGGGGAGACAGTGTTGAGGTGATTGTGGGAGGCAACCAACCCAACTTCCATCCTTGCGAATATTCCTCGACCGTCTCTCTCGTAA
Organism: Crotalus adamanteus; assembly: GCA_039797435.1. Taxonomy (NCBI): domain Eukaryota; kingdom Metazoa; phylum Chordata; class Lepidosauria; order Squamata; family Viperidae; genus Crotalus; species Crotalus adamanteus. The sequence goes on from CM077936.1 coordinate 2,678,136, forward strand.
TTTCCCTCTTTTCTTTCCCCGATTTGCGTTTTGATTTTCCCTATTTAATTAGTTTATCTCTCCCCTTTGATGTTTTTAAGTTTGGGGGGAAAACTAAGTTGGGTGTCTTGCGTTTAGATTGCGGGCGACCAGATGCAAAATGCTACAATTCTCTTTGCGGGAGAAAATTCTGTTTTTCTGCCATCGCCGTCAAAGTTGCCTTTTGCAAAATGCTTTTAATCTATATGTCCGTGTGGCCTTTGGAAATTGCTCTGTCTTTATCCCAAAGGAATGTTTCTCCAACATGGCCGCTTTTAAGAAGAGTGGACTTCAACTCCCAGAATTCCTGGGAGGGGAATCCTGGGAGTTGAAGTCTGTGGCTCTTAAAGGGGCCACGCTCGATTTGATTCAAATCACTGCAATAATTTCTTGTAAAACCTCGTGTGTGTGTGTGTGTGTGTGTGTGTGTGTGTTTTCTGAGGTTTTCGCGGGTGTTTGTATGTAGGTCTTTGGTTATTCGGGTTTTCTCCCGCGTCAAATTGGAAGTGTCTTGGCGACGTTTCAACGAAGTCTCATTCGTCATCTTCAGGCTGGTGTTTTCGGCTTCGTGCTTCTAGATTATCATTGCTCCTAGAAGCACGAAGCCGAAAACACCAGCCTGAAGATGACGAATGAGACTTCGTCGAAATGTCGCCAAGACACTTCCAATTTGACGCGGGAGAAAACCCGAATAACCAAAGACCTACATATATATATATATATGTATGTATGTATATGTAGGTCTTTGGTTATTCGGGTTTTCTCCCGCGTAAAATTGGAAGGGTCTTGGGGACGTTTCGACAAAATCCCATTTGTCATCTTCAGGCTGGTGTTTTCGGCTTCGTGCTTCTAGATTATCATTGCTCCTAGAAGCACGAAGCCGAAAACACCAGCCTGAAGATGACGAATGGGACTTCGTCGAAATGTCGCCAAGACACTTCCAATTTTACGCGGGAGAAAACCCGAATAACCAAAGACCTACATACAAACACCCACGAAAATCTCAGAAAACATACATACATACATACATACATGTCCTTAATGTTTGTAAAAATGCGAATCCTGGGCATATTTGTTCAATAATGCAATCTTCGATCTCCGGGAATATATATATATATATATAGCCTGTGTTCTCTCCTGCGCTTTGTATGTCAAATCTTGTACATTCCTAACTCTCTGTTCGTCTTTTTTTGCTAAATAAACCACTAATAAAGCTGTCTGCTAACCTCGGGTGGAAATGTTATTAAACCACGATTTAACCGACATCTGCAAAGGTGAATAACCAGGTTTTTGGCGCAAGTATTTCATTTCTGGTTGATGCTTCTTTTTTTTTTTTTTTTCGTCCCTGGGGAAAATTTTCATTACTGGAATGAAAGATGGAGAAAGAAGATCAGGAATCTGGTTAAACTGATTTTTTTTTGAGTTGAGAAAATATATATTTATATTTATATTGTTTATATTTATATTATTTATATTTATATTATTTATATTTATATTTATTGTTGCCCAAAAATCCAATTAGGGACTTTGTTTTTCTAGGAAAAGGGGGGAAAATAAACATGATTGATGGTTTTGAGAATTAGGCAGGAAAGATGTTAGGAAAAAGGGAGTCAGGATGTAACTGTAGAAAAAGAGGCAAATTTATCATTTTAACTGATGTAAAAGAAGATTCAAAGGCACCACTTGGTCGCTTTCTTTTTTTTTTTTTCCGTTCTATTTTTTTTCCTTTCTGCCACTTTTAGCTCTTTCTGCGGTTTCTTTTCTTTTTCAAATATTTATTTCCTCTTGGATTTCTTTCTTATCTTCCTTTTCCTTGTCTTCCTTTTTTCTTTCTTTATTTTTTAGCCCTTTAAGCTTTCTCTTTTGTTTCTTTTCCTCCCTCCCTTCCCCCCTCTCAATCACCCTTTCCTCCTTCCTCCCTCCCTCTCCTTTCTTTCTCTCTCTCTCTCTCATTCCTTCCTCCCTCCCTAACCTCCCTCCCTTCCCCTCTCACTCCCGCTTGCTTCCTTCCTCCCTCCCTCTTTATACCTTCCTTCCTTCCTTCCTCTTTCCTCTTCCCTCCCTCCCTTCCTTCCCCCTCTCACTCCCTCCCCCTTTCCACCTCCCTCCCTCTCCTTTCTTCCTCCTCCTCTCTCCTTTCCTTCCTTCCTTTCTTTTTTTCTTTTTTGCTTTCTTTCCTATTTTATATTTTTATTTAAATATTTATATTCAAGAGGGATGGAGTTCAACTCCCAGAATCCCCCAGCCAGGATGCTTTAAGGGGGGTGTACTTCCACTCCCAGAATCCCCCAGTCGGCATGATTTAAGGGGGGGACTTCCACTCCCAGAATCCCCCAATCGGCATGATTTAAGGGGGGGACTTCCACTCCCAGAATCCCCCAGTCGGCATGATTTAAGGGGGGAGGACTTCCACTCCCAGAATCCCCCAGTCTGCATGCTTTAAGAGGGGAAGACTTCCACTCCCAGAATCCCCCAGCCAGCCATGCTTTAAGAGGTGTGTAGTTCAATTCCCAGAATCCCCCATCTGGCATGCTTTAAGAAGGGAGAACTTCAACTCCCAGAATCCCCCATCCGGCCTGCTTTAAGGGGGGGGGACTTCCACTCCCAGAATCCTCCAGCCAGACATGCTTGAAGAGGGGAGGACTTACACTCCCAGAATCCCCCAATCGGCCTGCTTTAAGGGGGGGGACTTCCACTCCCAGAATCCCCCAGCCAGACATGCTTGAAGAGGGGAGGACTTACACTCCCAGAATCCCCCAGCCGGCCTGCTTTAAGATGCATAGGATTGAAGAAGCCTGGCTGGCTGGGGGATTCTGGGAGTTGAAGTCCACCCGTCTTCAAGTGGCCAAGTTTGAAAAAAAAAAAAATCCGTCCATTACACTAACAAAGGACGTTCTCAGTCGTTCTCAACCTCGGCACCTTGGAAGATGGGCGGACTTGAACTCCCAGAATTCCCCACTCAACAGTGCTGGCAGGGGGAATTCTGGGAGCTGAAGTCCACCCATCTTAAAATGGCCATGTTTGAAAACAGGGTTTTGTAGATTTGGTGGTCTTCTCCCACCAAGAGACAACAAACTCTTCTTCCTTCTGTTCTTCCCCTGCAATGCGACAACGGCACTGTGTACTTCCTAAACACACACACACACACAGACACACACAGACACACAAACACATGGGAAGGCTATACAGTTCATTTAGAGACTGTTCGAAGTCAGGGGGTGTCACACGATCCCCTTTTCCGACCTTTCTGACAAGCAAAGTCAGTGGGGGAAGCCAGCTTCGCTTAACGACCACGCGACGCATTTAACAAGGCAGCGATTCTCTTAACAACGGGGGCACGGGAGGTTGTCAAATTCACAGAGCAACCGATTTGGGGATTTGCTCGTTTAGTGACCGTCGGACGTGGTAACAGCCCTGGAAAAAGTGACACGTGTCTGTTTTTCCACACTTCAGGACCCGTGGTCACATGATCAAACTTCAGATAGCTTGGCAACCGACTCGTATTTACGACGGTCGCAGCGCCTCGGGGTCACGGGATGAAAATTCAGACGCTTGGCAACCGACTCGTATTTACGACGGTCGCAGCGCCCCAGGGTCACGGGATGAAAATTCAGACCCTTGGCAGCCGACTTGTATTTATGACGGTTGCAACATCCCAGGGTCCCGGGATGAAAATTCAGACGCTTGGCAACCGACTCATATTTATGACGGTCGCAATGCCCTGGGGTCACGTAATCAAAATTCAGATGCTTGGCAACCGATTTGTATTTATGACGGTTGCAGCGTCCCGGAATCACGGGATGAAAATTCAGACACTTGGCAACCGACTCGTATTTATGACGCCTGCAGCGTCCCGGGGCCCCGTGATCAAAATTAAGACGCTGGGCAACCGACTTGTATTTACGACGGTCGCAGTGTCCCGGAATCACGGGATCAAAATTCATATGCTGGACAACCGACTCGTATTTACGACGGTCGCAGCGTCCCCAAGTCACGGGATCAAAACTCAGACGCTGGACAACCGACTCGTATTTACGACGGTCGCAGCGTCCCCGAGTCACGGGATCAAAACTCAGATGCTGGGCAACCGACTCGTGTTTACGACGGTCGCAGTGTCCCTGGGCTCAATTGCAGTCGTAGGCTGAGGACTCGCTTTCCTGGTGAGAAGGTAGCCAAGGTGGAGCCCGCTTGGGGGCAAACCCTGATTGTCGGTTTGTTTCGGGCCTCTTCAAGCGCAAAAGGCCAAGACCACCGCTTAATTTAGAGCCGGGGGGAGGGGGTATTGATTGCGACCGAAAGCCACAAAAACGAGTCAATCAATGAAAGTCGGACGGATCGATCAAATGTCATGTAGACAAAGGAATATCGACCTGGCTATATAAAAACACAATTCCCTTCAGGATTTAATTTCCTTCTGCAGAGCATCGCATGAAGGACTTCGTTACCCAGAATGCACCATTGTCCTTCTCCTAGGCCAGGGCGAGGCCACCTTGGCTCTTTTATGACTCGTGGACTTCAACTCCCAGAATTCCTGAGCCAGCCATGCTGAGGGGAAAGGGAGAGGTTTCCATGCTGAGCCAGGCTGGCTCAGAATTCTGGGAGTTGAAGTCCACCAGTCATTAAGGGGCCATACTTCCCCCATGCTGGCTGAGGAATTCTGGGAATTGAAGTCCACTAGTCATGAAGGGCCCATACTTCCCCCATGCTGGCTGAGGAATTCTGGGAGTTGAAGTCCACGAGTCATAAAAGAGCCAAGGTTGCCTACCCCTGAGGAAGATGAGGGGACTTCAACTCCCAGAATTCCTCTCCTAGCATGGCACCCTATACCAGGAATAGGCAACCTTGGCTCTTTTATGACTGGTGGACTTCAACTCCCAGAATTCCTGAGCCAGCCATGCTGAGGGGAAAGGGAGATGTTTCCATGCTGAGCCAGGCTGGCTCAGGAATTCTGGGAGTTGAAGTCCACGAGTCATGAAGGGGCCATACTTCCCCCATGCTGGCTGAGGAATTCTGGGAATTGAAGTCCACTAGTCATGAAGGGCCCATACTTCCCCCATGCTGGGTGAGGAATTCTGGGAGTTGAAGTCCACGAGTCATAAAAGAGCCAAGGTTGCCTACCCCTGAGGAAGATGAGGGGACTTCAACTCCCAGAATTCCTCTCCTAGCATGGTACCCTATACCAGGAATAGGCAACCTTGGCTCTTTTATGACTGGTGGACTTCAACTCCCAGAATTCCTGAGCCAGCCATGCTGAGGGGAAAGGGAGATGTTTCCATGCTGAGCCAGGCTGGCTCAGGAATTCTGGGAGTTGAAGTCCACGGGTCATAAAGCGGCCTAGGCCTGGGCCAGAGGTAGGCCACCTTGGCTCTTTTATGACTCGTGGACTTCAACTCCCAGAATCCCTGAGCCAGCCATGCTGAGGGGAAAGGGAGAGGTTTCCATGCTGAGCCAGGCTGGCTCAGAATTCTGGGAGTTGAAGTCCACGAGTCATTAAGGGGCCATACTTCCCCCATGCTGGCTGAGGAATTCTGGGAATTGAAGTCCACTAGTCATGAAGGGCCCATACTTCCCCCATGCTGGCTGAGGAATTCTGGGAGTTGAAGTCCACGAGTCATAAAAGAGCCAAGGTTGCCTACCCCTGAGGAAGATGAGGGGACTTCAACTCCCAGAATTCCTCTCCTAGCATGGCACCCTATACCAGGAATAGGCAACCTTGGCTCTTTTATGACTCGTGGACTTCAACTCCCAGAATTCCTGAGCCAGCCTGGCTCAGCTTGGAAACCTCCCTTTCCCCTCAGCATGGCTGGCTCAGGAATTCTGGGAGTTGAAGTCCACCAGTCATAAAAGAGGCAAGGTGGCCTACCTCTGGCCTAGGCCTAGGCCGCTTTATGACTCGTGGACTTCAACTCCCAGAATTCCTGAGCCAGCATAGCTCAGCTTGGAAACCACTCCCTTTCCCAACAGCATGGCTGGCTGAGGAATTCTGGGAGTTGAAGTCCACGAGTCATAAAAGGGCCAAAGTGGCCTACCCCTCTGCTAGGCTTTATAGAACACTTGGGGTGCTGGGATCTGTTGTTATATTGTGGTTTAATGTCTAAGTTCAGGCAGTCCTCGACTTAGCACCACAATTGAAGGTTTCTGTTGCTAAGTGCAACAGTTGTTAAGTGAGGTTGGCCTCACTCTACAATCTTTCTTGCCACAGTTCTTGAGTGAATAATTGCAGATGTGTAGACTTTATCCCAGAATTCCTCAGCCGGCATGCTTGAAGAGGGGAGGACTTCCACTCCCAGAATCCCCCAGCTGCAATGCTTTAAGAGGGGAGGACCTTCACTCCCAGAATCCCCCAGACACGATGCTTTAAGAGGGGCAGACTTGCACTCCCAGAATCCCCCAGCCAGCATGCTTTAGGAGGGAAGGAACCAGTCCGAGAATCCCCCAGACAAGATGCTTTAAGAGAGGTAGCCTTCAACTCCCAGAATACCTCAGCCGGCCTGCTTTAAGAGGGGAGGACTTCCACTCCCAGAATCCCCCAGCCAGCCTGCTTTAAGAGGGGAAGAGTTCAACTCCCAGAATCCCCCAGCTGGCCTGCTTTAAGAGGGGAGGACTTCCACTCCCAGAATCCCCCAGCCGGCCTGCTTTAAGAGGGGAAGACTTCAACTCCCAGAATACCCCAGCCGGCCTGCTTTAAGAGGGGAGGACTTCCACTCCCAGAATCCCCCAGCCAGCCTGCTTTAAGAGGGGAAGACTTCAACTCCCAGAATACCCCAGCCAGCCTGCTTTAAGAGGGGAAGACTTCAACTCCCAGAATACCCCAGCCGGCCTGCTTTAAGAGGGGAGGACTTCCACTCCCAGAATCCCCCAGCCAGCCTGCTTTAAGAGGGGAAGACTTCAACTCCCAGAATACCCCAGCCGGCCTGCTTTAAGAGGGGAGGACTTCCACTCCCAGAATCCCCCAGCCAGCCTGCTTTAAGAGGGGAAGACTTCAACTCCCAGAATCCCCCAGCTTTAAGAAGGGAGGACTTCAACTCCCAGAATCAAAATTCTGCCCCTTGGCATCTGACTCGTATTTACGACGGCCGTAGCGTCCCGGCGTCAGGCGATCAAAATTCCGGTTCCGATTTATGACCGTTACAGTCTCCTATGACCCCATTTTATGACCTTCTGACAACCGTCACTAACTGAACAACTGTGGCGATTCCCTGAACGGCGACAAATCTAACTGCTAGAGGGATCCATTTAACAATTGCGGCAGGGAAGGTCATCAAAGGGGGTTAAAACGCCGCTTCACCCCGGTCTCGCTTAGCGACGGAAATATCGGCCTCCCGTGGTTGTGAGTCGAGCAGCCGTGTAAAAATTCCTCAAGGGAACGGCAACTTTTCCTCGGCGACTCGAACGGCCCGTCCTTCACCTTCTCCGCGTCCTTTTATGTCAGAAACCCTTCGCAATCAAGTTTTATCAACACGAAGGAAAGAGATTTTGGTTTTCCCTGCCGGGCGGGAACAACCCAAAATGCTTCTGACAGTTTGGGATGAAATATTAAAGCGGAGCGACACAACCCTGACGACAACATTGTCGGCGACAACCTGTCGAAGCGACTGGCTCCGGAAGCCGCTCTTGACAGGGAGACGAAAAGATAAAAACGAAAATGGATTTTTTATAAATTGAGCTCTTCCGCTAAAAGGGTTGATCATATGTGACGTTGGAACAAACTGGAGAAACTAGAACTCAATGGTCGCCTGGGGATCCAGTGGGCTCTCACGCCTAAGGCGGGACTAGAACTCCCCGTCTCCTGGAGATTGGCCGAGAGTCACCCAACTGGCTTTCGTGCCTAAGGCGGGACTAGAACTCCCCGTCTCCTGATGATTGGCCCAAAGTCACCCAACTGGCTTTAATGCCTGGGATGGAACTAGAACTCACAGTCTCCTGGTGATTGGCCCAGAGTCACACAGTTGGCTTTCATGCCTAAGGCGGGACTAGAACTCACCGTCTCCTGAAGATTGGCCCAGAGTCACCCAACTGGCTTTCGTGCCTAAGGCGGGACTAGAACTCACCGTCTCCTGGTGATTGGCCCAAAGACACCTAGCGAGCTTTTATTCCTGAGGCAGGACTAGAACTCACCGTCTCCTGGTGATTGGCCCAAAGTCAGCCAACTGGCTTTCTTGTCTAAGGCGGGACTAGAACTCCCCGTCTCCTGATGATTGGCCCAAAGTCACCCAACTGGCTTTAATGCCTGGGATGGAACTAGAACTCACAGTCTCCTGGTGATTGGCCCAGAGTCACACAGTTGGCTTTCATGCCTAAGGCGGGACTAGAACTCACCGTCTCCTGGTGATTGGCCCAAAGACACCTAGCGAGCTTTTATTCCTGAGGCGGGACTAGAACTCACCATCTCCTGGAGATTGGCCCAGAGTCACCCGACTGGCTTTCATGCCTAAGGCGGGACTAGAACTCACCGTCTCCTGGTGATTGGCCCAAAGACACCTAGCGAGCTTTTATTCCTAAGGCGGGACTAGAACTCACTGTCTCCTGGTGATTGGCCCAAAGACACCTAGCGAGCTTTTATTCCTGAGGCGGGACTAGAACTCACCGTCTCCTGGAGATTGGCCCAGAGTCACCCGACTGGCTTTCATGCCTAAGGCGGGACTAGAACTCACCGTCTCCTGGTGATTGGCCCAGAGTCACCCGACTGGCTTTCATGCCTAAGGCGGGACTAGAACTCACCGTCTCCTGGAGATTGGCCCAGAGTCAGCCAACTGGCTTTTCTGCCTAAGGCGGGACTAGAATTCACAGTCTCCTGTTTTCTAAAGCAGCATGTTCCTAAATTATGCAAATGACTTCCTTTGTTTGGATGCTCCTGGGAATTCACAGGTTTGGCCAAACATGTGACGGATTTTCCAATCTCTTTCTCGCCTTGTGCATTTTCAGCTTGTTCAGTGGGAGTTGTGAAGGAAGGAAGAAAGAAAAAAATCTAGGTCAGCAGTGTGTGTGTGTTTGTGTGTGTGTGTGTTTGAGTGGGAGAGACAGAGAGAGACAGACACAGACAGACACAGTGAAAGAGACAGAAGAGAGTGAGAAAAAGACAGAATGAGACAGACAACGGGCAGAGAGAAAAATGGACAATGAAAAAAGAGTCAGATAGAGAGAGACAGAATGAGAGACAGAATGAGATAGAGACAGGAAGAGAGAGAAACAGATAGAAGAGAGAGAAAAAGAAAAACAAAGCAACAGAATGAGATAGAAACAGGTAAAGAGAGAGACACAAAGAAAAGAGAGAGACTGAGAAAAAGAATAGCAGAATAGAATAAAGAATAGAATAAAGAACAGAATAAAGAATAGGATAGAATAAAGAATAGAATAAAGAATAGAATAGAATAAAGAATAGAATAGAATAAAGAATAGAATAAAGAATAGAATAGAATAAAGAACAGAATGAAGAATAGAATAGAATAAAGAATAGACTAGAATAAAGAATAGGATACAATAAAGACTAGAATAAAGACTAGAATAAAGAATAGAATAAAGAATAGAATAGAACAAGGAATAGGATAGAATAAAGAATAGAATAAAGAATAGAATAGAACAAGGAATAGGATAGAATAAAGAATAGAATAAAGAATAAAATAGAACAAGGAATAGGATAGAATAAAGAATAGAATAGAATAGGAATAAAGAATAGGATAGAATAAAGAATAGAATAAAGAACAGAATAAAGAATAGAATAGAATAAAGAATAGAATAGAAAATATGGAATGTAAAGAATAGAATAAAGAATAGAATAGAAAATATGGAATAGAATAGAATAGAGAATAGAATAGAGCTGAAAGGGACCTTGGAGGTCTTCTAGTCCAGCCCCCTACTCGAGCAGGAGAACCTATACCATCTCAGACAAATGACTGTCTAGTTTCTTCTTAAAAAACTCCACTGATGGAGCGCCTACAACAGAAAGAGATAGAAAGAAAAAGAGAAAGACAAAAAAAAATGAGAAATAGAATGAGATAGAGTCAGGTAAAGTGAGAGAAACCGAAAGAAGAGACAGACAGATAGACAAAAAGAGATAGAAAAATGAAAGAATGATAGAGAAACTGAAAGAAAAGAGAGAGAGAGAGGCAGAAAGAGAAAGATAGAAAAAAGAGAATGAGATAGACAGGTAAAGACAGAAACTGAAAGAAAGAAACTGAAAGAAAAGAGAAGAGAGAAAGAAAAAGAAAGGTAGAGAGACAAAGAAAAGAGAAGAGAGAGAAAGAAAGAGAAAGATAGAAAAATGAGAGAGAATGAGGTAGAGACAGGTAAAGAGAGAAAGAAAGAAAAAAGAGAAATAGAAAAATGAGAGAATGAGAGAGACAGGTAAAGAGAAACAAAGAAAAGAGAGAAAGAAAGAAAAGCAGAAGAATGAGAGAGAGAATGAGTTAGAGACAGAAAGAAAAAGACAGAAAAAAGAAAGAGAAGAGACAGAAGCAAAGACAAAAGAGACTGAGAAAGAGAAAAAAAGAAGAGACAGAGAGAACACGAGACAGAGAAGAAAGCAAGAGAAAAGAGAGAGAGAGAGAGAAGAAAAATGAGAGAGGGAGTGAAAAAAAAAAAGAGAAAGAGAATCTCCCATCAGAAAAAAGGCTAAAATCCTAGCATTAAAACAAACCTGGCTTGTTGAAGCTTCATGAATTTGGCTATTTTAAGCCTTTTCCTCACGGATCAATCCAAAATGGGGCAAAGAAATATCACCAAAACCAGGCCAGGAGATGAGTGCTCAAAACACCCGTTTTCACTCGTAAGTTCTCACGGTCGTAAAGCAGGTGTAATTCTGTAAGGGTCTGCTGCTTGAGCAGGGGGCTGGACTAGATGACCTCCAAGGTCCCTTCCTGCTCTGTTATTCTGTAAGGGTCTCCTGCTTGAGCAGGGGGTCAGGCTAGACGACCTCCAAGGTCCCTTTCCAACTCTGTTCTTGTCTGATTCTGTAAGGGTCTCCTGCTTGAGCAGGGGGGTGGACTAGATGACCTCCGAGGTCCCTTTCTGCCCTGTTACTCTGTAAGGGTCTCCTGCTTGAGCAGGGGTTTCGACTAGATGACCTCCAAGGTCCCTTTCTGCCCTGTTACTCTGTAAGGGTCTCCTGCTTGAGCAGGGGATCAGACTTGATGACCTTCAAGGTCCCTTCCAACTCTTTCATTCCATGATTCTGTAAGGGTCTCCTGCTTGAACAGGGGGTCAGACTAGACGACCACCAAGGTCCCTTCCAACTCTATTCTTCTCTGATTCTGTAAGGGTCTCCTGCTTGAGCAGGGGGCTGGACTAGATGACCTCCAAGGTCCCTTTCCAGCTCTGTTACTCTGTAAGGATCTGCTTCCGCAGGGGGTTGGACTAGATGACCACAGAGGTCCCTTCCAACTCTATTCTCTGATTCTGTAAGGGTCTCCTGCTTGAGCAGGGGGTTGGACTTGATGATCTCCCAGGTCCCTTTCTGCCCTGTTATTCTATAAGGGTCTCCTTCTTGAGCAGGGGGTTGGACTTGATGACCTTCAAGGTCCCTTCCAACTCTGTCATTCCATGATTCTGTAAGGGTCTCCTGCTTGAGCAGGGGGTCAGACTAGACGACCTCCAAGGTCCCTTCCAACTCTATCCTTCTCTGATTCTGTAAGGGTCTCCTGCTTGAGCAGGGGGTTGGACTAGATGACCACCGAGGTCCCTTTCCAGCTCTGTTCTTCTAATCATTCTGTAAGGGTCTCCTGCTTGAGCAGGAGGTTGGACTAGATGACCTCCCAGGTCCCTTTCTGCCCTGTTATTCTATAAGGGTCTCCTTCTTGAGCAGGGGGTTGGACTTGATGACCTTCAAGGTCCCTTCCAACTCTGTCATTCCATGATTCTGTAAGGGTCTCCTGCTTGAGCAGGGGGTCAGACTAGATGACCCGCGAGGTCCCTTTCCAGCTCTGTTCTTCTAATGATTCTGTAAGGGTCTGCTGCTTGAGCAGGGGGTCGGACTAGATGACCACCGAGGTCCCTTTCCAGCTCTGTTCTTCTAATCATTCTGTAAGGGTCTCCTGCTTGAGCAGGAGGTTGGACTAGATGACCTCCCAGGTCCCTTTCTGCCCTGTTATTCTATAAGGGTCTCCTTCTTGAGCAGGGGGTTGGACTTGATGACCTTCAAGGTCCCTTCCAACTCTGTCATTCCATGATTCTGTAAGGGTCTCCTGCTTGAGCAGGGGGTCAGACTAGATGACCCGCGAGGTCCCTTTCCAGCTCTGTTCTTCTAATGATTCTGTAAGGGTCTGCTGCTTGAGCAGGGGGTCGGACTAGATGACCACCGAGGTCCCTTTCCAGCTCTGTTCTTCTAATCATTCTGTAAGGGTCTCCTGCTTGAGCAGGGGGTTGGACTAGATGACCTCCCAGGTCCCTTTCTGCCCTGTTATTCTATAAGGGTCTCCTTCTTGAGCAGGGGGTTGGACTTGATGACCTTCAAGGTCCCTTCCAACTCTGTCATTCCATGATTCTGTAAGGGTCTCCTGCTTGAGCAGGGGGTCAGACTAGATGACCCGCGAGGTCCCTTTCCAGCTCTGTTCTTCTAATGATTCTGTTTGGGTCTGCTGCTTGAGCAGGGGGTCGGACTAGATGACCACCGAGGTGCCTCCCAACTCTTGTTGTTCCCGTCCAACATGCTCGCCTAATTGCAATAAGTTAACACTCCTCCCACATACCAGATTTTATTTTGGAGGGACCCCCCTCCCCAGCTGGACACCAAACACACACACACACACACACACACATACACACACACCCCGCCCGCTTCTTCAGCCCTTGTCCCAGATCCCGGCCGGGCGGGGAGATCACCTTCCCAGCCGGATGCTTCCCGAAAGAGCTTTCCCCCCCCCCCCCCATCAGCAGCTCCGAAAACAGACCCGGTTTAAAAAAAATATAATAAAAAAAAAAGTTGCAGGGAAAATTGATCTCCTCCGAGACAGGAAACTGGGTCAGGAAAAGGAAGGGGAGGGGGGGGGGGAGAGAGGGAGGGGGAGGGAACGACGTGTCATGCGAATACGGTCATCCAGCCAGCCGTCAATTGGAGTTAGAGAAGGTTTAATTTTAGCTCCAGATCACCCCAGGGTCTTTTTTTGGTTTTTTTTTTTTTTGGAAAAGCAGAAGGGAAGGCTGGCCTGGTCGAGCTGCAAGCCTCTGAAATCCTAAAGAGTTGGAGGGTGCCTCGGAGGTCATCCAGTCCAACCCCGTGCTGAAGCCTTACCGGACCCTTACCGGAATCATAGAAGGAACAGAGTCGGAAGAGACCTTTGGAGGTCATCTAGTCCAACCCCCTCCAGCAGGAGATCCTTACAGAATCAGAGAACAAAAGAGTTGGAAGGGACCTTGGAGGTCATCTAGTCCGACCCCCTGCTCAAGCAGGAGACCCTTTCATAATAACAGAGCTGGAAGGGACCTTGGAGGTCATCTAGCCCAACCCCCTGCTCAAGCAGGAGACCCTTACAGAATCATGGAATGATGGAAGGGACCTTGGAGGTCATCTAGTCCAACCCCCTGCTCAAGCAGGAGACCCTTTCGTAATAACAGAGCTGGAAGGGACCTTGGAGGTCATCTAGTCCAACCCCCTGCTCAAGCAGGAGACCCTTACAGAATCATGGAATGATGGAAGGGACCTTGGAGCTCATCTAGTCCAACCCCCTGCTCAAGCAGCAGACCCTTACAGAGTAACAGGGCAAGAAGGGACCTTGGAGGTCATCTAGTCCAGCCCCCTGCTCAAGCAGGAGACCCTTACAGAACCATTAGAAGAACAGAGCTGGAAAGGGACCTTGGAGATCATCTAGTCCAAACCCCTGCGGAAGCAGGAGACCCTTACAGACCAGGAAGGGACCTTGGAGGTCATCTAGTCCAACCCCCTCCAGCAGGAGGTCCTTACACAGTAACAGAGCAAGAAGGGGCCTTGGAGGTCATCTAGTCCAACCCCCCTGCTGAAGAAGGAGATCCTTAGAGTGGAGTAGGGTAAGAAGGAAAACATAGTGTCACAAAATATTTGCATTATATTTGCAGGAATCTATCTATCCATCCATCCTTCCATCCATCCATCCATCGATAGATAGATAGATAGATAATAATAAAGTTGGAAGGGACCTTGGAGGTCATCTAGTCCAACCCCCTGCTGAGGCAGGAAACCCTATACTATTTCAGTCAAATGGCTGTCCAGTCTAATAATAATAATAATAAAGTTGGAAGGGACCTTGGAGGTCATCTAGTCCAACCCCCTGCTCAGGCAGGAAACCTTATACCAGTGGTTCTCAACCTTTTTAATGCCGCGACCCCCAACCAGTCGTAAGTCGAGGACTACTCAACCGGTCGTAAGTCGAGGACTACTCAACTGGTGCAGCACCGTTTGCAGAATGGGACTTTTGGCGGGCTCAGCAGGGCAGAGACAGCCTGGACACTTCCTATTGGCTTTTGAAAGCCAATAGAATTAGACTCTATTCAAGAGAGACTATTCTATTGGCTTTCAAAAGCCAATCGCATAAAAGGGAGTAGCACAGCTAAGGAAAAGGGGGAAAAAATGGCGGACTGCGTTGTTTGGCGACCCCCATGAAATGGTCGTTTGACCCCAAATGGGTTCCACACCCACAGGTTGAGAACCACTGCCTTATACCATTTTGGACAAATGGCTGTCCAGTCTCTTCTTAAAAACTTCCAGTGTTGGAGCATTCACTGCTTCTGGAGGCAGGTTGTTCCACTGATTAATTGTTCCAACTGTCAGGAAGTTTCTCCTTAGTTCCAGGTTGCTTCTCTCCTTCATCAGTTTCCCTCCGTTGCTTCTTTTCCTGCCTTCAGGGGCTTTGGAGAATAGCTTGACTCCCTCTTCTTTGGGGCAGCCCCTGAGATACTGGAACGCTGCTATCATGTCCCCCCTCGTCCTTCTCTTCGTTAAACGAGACATTCCCAGTTCCAGCAACCATTCCTTATATGTTTTAGCCTCCAGATCTTTAATCATCTTTGTTGCTCTTCTCTGCACTCTTTCTAGAGTCTCAACATCTTTTTTACATTGTGGTGACCAAAACTGGATGCCGTATTCCAAGTGTGGCCTTACCAAGGCATTGTAAAGTGGTATTAACACTTCACGTGATCTTGATTCTATCCCTCTGTTAGATAGAGATAGATAGATAGATAGATAGATAGATAGATAGATAGATAGATAGATAGATAGATAGATAGATAGATAGATAGGACAGATAAAGATAGATAGATGATAGATAGATAGAGAGATATAGATAGATAGATAGATAGATAGATAGATAGATAGATAGATAGATAGATAGAGATAGATGATAGAGATTGATAGATTAGATAGATAGATGATAGAGATTGATAAGATAGATAGATAAAGATAGATAGATAGAGATAGAGATAGATGATAGAGATTGATTAGATAGATAGATAGATAGATAGATAGATAGATAGATAGAGATAGATAGATGGATAGATAGATAGAGATAGATAGATAGATAGATAGATAGATAGATAGATAGATAGATAGATAGAGATATAAATAGAAATAGATGATAGAGATTGATTAGATAGATAGATAGAGAGAGAGAGAGGAGATATAGATAGATAAATAGATAGAGATAGAGATAGATAGATATAGATAGATGATAGAGATAGATATAGATAGATGGATAGATAGATAGATAGTGGAGATAGAGTGATAGAGTGATATATAGATATAGATATATGTAATGGCTATAGAAAATGGCACCTGTTATACACATTTCCCTGCAAATAATAAAATGCAAATATCTTTTTTTTTTTTTTTTTTTTTTGATGTTTTGCATCATGGATTCCACAAAACCGGGGCAGGGAAAAACTGTCCAGTAGCTGAAACACACATTTCTTTGTCTTTGTCTTTCTTCCTGGTCCAACGGGGGCGAGCGAGTCTCTTCGGCCTAGGCTTTTGCTGGTTGTGAGGTGTGCGGCTTTGCCCGGGGCGCGATCCCTGTACCCGCAAACTCCTCTCCCCGGTTGTTAAGCCGGCCGTTAGTTGAATTACTCCGATTTTTTTAAGGACAATCCTCCGTTGGGGGGGGAAAAAAAAAAAAAACACCACTGGGCCAACAACGACCGACGTGTCGCTTTGTGAATTCAGACCGACTCAAGAGTGGTTGCGTTTGGGCACCCAGGTAGGACTTGGGTGGGGATGCAGCCAGGCTGCGGGTTCGAGAGTTGCCGCTCGGGAGCAGAGGCCTGCACGGATTGTGTGAACGGTTGCGGTTGCGGAATTCTCCGTTGCGACGCTCAAAGGGAAAAAGGAAAAGGGTTAAATTTTGGTGGGGGGGTGGTGGGGGGAATTGTCATTCATTCGATCCGGTTAGGAAACGACGTTCGGATATGGAAGAGTTGGAAAGGGGAATAGCCGCGTTCTGGAACAGGGTGGCCCACCTTAAGATGCGTGGATTCAACCAAGGCTCCTTTGGGGGTCTCTGAGCTGAGTGGTTTTCTTGTGGACGTCTCGTGACCCAACTAGGGAACGTCATCGGTGCTAGAAGGAAGGAGGAGGAGGAGGAGGGAGGGAGGACAGACTGTGGGGTCCCTGGTGCTCTCTGAGCTGGGTGGTTTCCTTGCAGACGTTTCCTGACCCAACTAGGTTACATCATCAGTGCTAGAAGGGAGGAGGAGGAGGAAGGAAGGAAGGAAGGAAGGAAGGAAGGAAGGAAGGAAGGAAGGAAGGACTGTGGAGTCCCTGGTGCTCTCTGAACTGGGTGGTTTCCTTGCAGACGTTTCCTGACCCAACTAGGTTACATCATCAGTGCTAGAAGGGAGGAGGAGGAGGAAGGAAGGAAGGAAGGAAGGAAGGAAGGAAGGAAGGAAGGACTGTGGAGTCCCTGGTGCTCTCTGAACTGGGTGGTTTCCTTGCAGACGTTTCCTGACCCAACTAGTTAACATCATCCTGTTCTGTTCCGTTCTGTTCCATTCTATTCTGTATTCCATTCCGTTGCATTCTATATTCTATTCTGTTTTATTCTCTTCTCCTCTATTAATTTTTATATTCTATTCTGTTCTCTTCTAATTTCTATATTCTATTCTATTAATTTCTATATTCTATTCTTTTCTATTCTATTAATGTCTATATTCTATTCTGTTCTATTCTAATTTCTTTATTCTATTCTATTCTATTAATTTCTATATTCTGTTCTCTTCTATTCTATTAATTTCTATATTCTATTCTGTTGTATTCTTTTCATTCTATTAATTTCTATATTCTATTCTGCTCTATTCTCTTCTAATTTCTTTATTCTATTCTATTCTATTAATTTCTATATTCTATTCTGTTCTATTTTTTTCTATTCTGTTAATTTCTATATTCTATTCTGTTCTATTCTATTCCAGTCCATTTGATTCCATTCTTTGTCTCCTATTCTCTATTCTATTCTGTTCTATTCTATTGTATTCTCTTCTAATTTCTATATTCTATTCTTTTCTCTTCTAATTTCCATATTCTATTCTATTCTGTTGTAATTTCTATATTCTATTCTATATTCTATTCTATTCTATTCTAATTTCTATATTGTATTCTGTTCTAATTTCTGTATTCTGTTCTATTCTACTCTAATTTCTTTTCTTTTTTTTAATTTTTATTTTTCCTTTTTCACTTTAGAAAAAACAAAATACAAAATACATTTTTTCCCTTAACAGTACTGTGTCCTGTATCTCTAATATATATTTACGATGATTTACATTACTTCTCATACTTTTTTATTCCTCCGTTCTAACCAATGGCAACACTTGTTCCATAGCTCATAAAATTCTGTTGTTTCCTTGTCTTTTATTTCGAGAGTCAGTTTGTACGTCTCAGCGCATTCTAATATCTTGTGAACAATCATGTCATTTGTTGGTATGTTTTCACATTTCCAACGTTGCGCATATGCAATGCGTGCCGCTGTTGTTATGTGTACAATGATGTATTGAAGTTGTTTTTTCCATCTTTGGATTAATTATACCTAATAAGAATAATTTGGGTTTGAGTGCAATTGGTTCTTTTGTTATTTCCTGTATCCATCTCCTTATCTGCTCCCAATAAATCTATTCTAATTTCTATAGTTGGTTGCCAAGCGTCTGAATTTTGGTCACATGACCCCGGGACGCTGCGACCGTCGTAAATACGAGTCGGTTTCCAAACTTCTGAATTTTGATCATGGGGATGCTGCAACGGTGATAAGCCGAGGACCATCTGTAGTCCTGTCCCAGATAGAGCCACGTCATAAGTCGAGGACTTCCTGTACTCCTGTCTCAGATAGAGCTGCGTCGTAAGTTGAGGACTTACGACCAGTCGTAAATTGAGGACTTCCTGTAGTCAGAGCCATGAGAACATCCACTAAGCGATGTAAGCCAAGGACTACCTGGGCTCTTTTCCCAGATAGAGCTGTGTCGTAAGCCAAGGACTTACCACCGGTCGTAAGCCGAGGGCTTAGGGCTGGTCGTCAGCCGAGGACTTATTGTACTCAGAGCCGCAGGAACATCCAGCGGTCCCTACGCGACCCGTCGTAAGTCCAGCACTCCTTGTCATAAGTTCCTATACTCATCATAAGTTGACTCCTCGCCAGTCGTAAGCTGAGGACTTACGCCCAGTCATAAGTGGAGGTTCCTGTCCTCATAGCCGCAAAAACATCCGACGGTTGGGTAAATCAAGGACCAACCTGTACTCCTGTCCCAGATAGGACAGCGTCAAAAACCGAGGACTTAACGCCGGTCGTAAGTCAAGGACTTAACACCGTCGTAAGTCGGGGACTACCTCTCCTCCGATAGAGCTGGGAGAGCACCCGGCGGTCCCTCCGCGACCGGTCGTAAGTCGAGGGCTTTCTGTGTGAAAAACGGTGCTAAATCCCTTTTTTTCCGCCCCATCATAACTTCAAACGGTCACTAAATGAATTATTGTAAGTTGAGGACTTTCCTGTATAGGATTCGTGCTTTTTTCTCCATGTATTGGAGTTTACCTGAGGCGTTTGAAAGAATTTATTGAGGAGCGATAACGGGACCGCCATCTTTTTTTTTTCCCCCCCCCTCCCTTCATTTTTCCAGAACCTTCCGGAAAAATCTCGGAGGAAGACATGTCGTACAAAGAATTCCTCGATCACGACTCGTGGACGATGGATGACGGCCGCCGTTGCTTTGAGTCGCCGCTCGGATTTGAGCCGTTGGACGTGGCAGGTGAGAGAGAGAGAAAGGACAATAGCTCAGTTCCCTCAGAATCGCGGCGGTCGTTACGCGAGTCCTGTGGTCGTTAAGTGAACCGTGCGGTCATTAAATGAATTGTGCGGCCGCGAAGTTGAATCGTGCGGGCCTTGAACAAATTGGGCTGCCTCCATTGACTTTGACGGTCAGAAGCCGGCTGGGAACGTTGCAGATGTCGTCGTTCGGTGAATCGTGCGGTCATTAAGCGAAGGGAGGGAGGGAGGAGAGGTATAAGGAAGGAAGGGAAGGAAGGAAGGAAGGAGATATATGGGGAAGGAAAGACAAAGGGAAGGAAGGATGGAATGTAAGAAGGAAGGAAGGAGATGTATGGGGAAGGAAAGACAGAAAGAAGAAATGTGGGAAGTAAGGTAGGAAAGAAGGAGATGTATGGGGAAGGAAAGACAGAAAAGAAATTTAGAAAGTAAGGTAGGAAGGGAAGGAAGGAAGGAGTATGGGGAAAGAAAGACAGAAGAAATGTGGGAAATAAGATAGGAAGAGAAGGAAGGAAGGAAGGAAAGACTGAAAGAAGAAATGTGAAAAGGAAGGAAGGAAGGAAGGAAGAAAAGAAGAAAGGAAGGAGATATATGGGGGAAAAAAGACTGAAAGAAGAAATGTGAAAAGGAAGGAAGGAAGGAAGAAAGAAAGGAGATGTATGGGGAAGGAAAGACTGAAAGAAGAAATGTGAAGGAAAGGAAGGAAGGAAGGAGATGCATGGGGAAGGAAAGACAGAAAGAAGAAATGTGAGAAAGAAAGGAAGGAAGGAAGGAGATGTATGGGGAAGGAAAGACAGAAGAAATGTGAGAAGGAAAGGAAGGAGAGAAGGAGATGCATGGGGAAGGAAAGACAAAGAAGAAATGTGAGAAGGAAGGAAGGAAAGGAAAGAAGGAAGGAGATATATGGGGAAGGAAGGACAAAAGGAAGGAAGGGAGGAAGGAAGGAAGGAGATGCATGAGGAAGGAAAGACAGAAAGAAGAAATGTGAAGGAAAGGAAGGAAGGAAGGAGATGCATGAGGAAGGAAAGATAGAAAGAAGAAATGTGAAGGAAAGGATGGAAGGAAGGGAGGAAGGAGATGCATGAGGGAGGAAAGACAGAAAGAAGAAATGTGAAGGAAAGGAAGGAAGGAAGGAAGGAAGGAGTATG
Source organism: Crotalus adamanteus (assembly GCA_039797435.1). NCBI lineage: Eukaryota > Metazoa > Chordata > Lepidosauria > Squamata > Viperidae > Crotalus > Crotalus adamanteus. The sequence continues at coordinate 2,698,501 of CM077936.1, forward strand.
GGGAAAGAGACAGAAAGAAGAAATGTGAAGGAAAGGATGGAAGGAAGGGAGGAAGGAGATGCATGAGGAAGGAAAGACAGAAAGAAGAAATGTGAGAAGGAAGGAAGGAAGGAAAGGAAGGAAGGAGATATATGGGGAAGGAAGGACAGAAGAAATGTGAAAAGGAAGGAAAGAAGGAAGAAAAGAAGAAAGGAAGGAGATATATGGGGAAGCAAAGACCGAAAGAAGAAATGTGAAAAGGAAGGAAGGAAGGAAGGAAGGAAGGAAAGGAAGGAAGGAGATATATGGGGAAGGAAGGACAAAAGGAAGGAAGGAAGGAGATGTATGGGGAAGGAAAGACAGAAAGAAGAAATGTGAAGGGAAGGAAGGAAGGAAGGAAGGAAGGAAGGAAGGAAGGAAGGAGATGCATGAGGAAGGAAAGACAGAAAGAAGAAATGTGAAGGAAAGGAAGGAAGGAAGGAAGGAGTATGGGGAAAGAAAGACAGAAAGAAGAAATGTGGGAAATAAGATAGGAAGGGAAGGAAGGGAAGAAAGGAAGGAGATGCATGGGGAAGGAAAGACCGAAAGAAGAAATGTAGGAAGGAAGGAGATATATGGGGAAGGAAGGACAAAAGGAAGGAAGGAAGGAGATGTATGGGGAAGGAAAGAGAGAAGAAATGTGAAAAGGAAGGAAAGAAGGAAGAAAAGAAGAAAGGAAGGAGATATATGGGGAAGGAAAGACAGAAAGAAGAAATGTGAAGGAAAGGAAGGAAGGAAGGAAGGAGTATGGGGAAAGAAAGACAGAAAGAAGAAATGTGAAGGAAAGGATGGAAGGAAGGGAGGAAGGAGATGCATGAGGAAGGAAAGACAGAAAGAAGAAATGTGAGAAGGAAGGAAGGAAGGAAAGGAAGGAAGGAGATATATGGGGAAGGAAGGACAGAAGAAATGTGAAAAGGAAGGAAAGAAGGAAGAAAAGAAGAAAGGAAGGAGATATATGGGGAAGCAAAGACCGAAAGAAGAAATGTGAAAAGGAAGGAAGGAAGGAGATATATGGGGAAGGAAGGACAAAAGGAAGGAAGGAAGGAAGGAGATGTATGGGGAAGGAAAGACAGAAAGAAGAAATGTGAAGGAAAGGAAGGAAGGAAGGAAGGAAGGAAGGAGATGCATGAGGAAGGAAAGACAGAAAGAAGAAATGTGAAGGAAAGGAAGGAAGGAAGGAAGGAAGGAGTATGGGGAAAGAAAGACAGAAAGAAGAAATGTGGGAAATAAGATAGGAAGGGAAGGAAGGGAAGAAAGGAAGGAGATGCATGGGGAAGGAAAGACCGAAAGAAGAAATGTGAGAAGGAAGGAAGGAAGGAGATATATGGGGAAGGAAGGACAAAAGGAAGGAAGGAAGGAGATGTATGGGGAAGGAAAGAGAGAAGAAATGTGAAAAGGAAGGAAAGAAGGAAGGAAGGAGATATATGGGGAAGGAAAGACCGAAAGAAGAAATGTGGAAAGGAAGGAAGGAAGGAAGGAAGGAAAGGAAGGAAGGAGATATATGGGGAAGGAAGGACAAAAGGAAAGAAGGAAGGAAGGAAGGAAAGAGATGCATGGGGAAAGAAAGACAGAAAGAAGAAATGTGAGAAGGAAGGAAGGAAGGAGATGTACGGGGAAGGAAAGACAAAGAAGAAATGTGAGAAGGAAAGGAAGGAAGGAGATGTATGGGGAAAGTAAGACAGAAAGAAGAAATGTGAGAAGGAAGGAAGGAAAGAGATGTATGGGGAAGGAAAGACCGAAAGAAGAAATGTGGGAAGTAAGGTAGGAAGGGAAGAAGGAATGGTATAGGAAGGAAGGAAGGAAGTCCTTTTGGTCGCTGGAGAAGCAATTTTTTGCTTTTTGCAGCACCCTCGTGATAAATTCTTAGACCGGCCTCAGAATAAAAGTTGAATTTCATCCAATTTCTGATGCAATTCAAGCTGGAAGGACAAGACAAGACAGGCTGTTGAGGCGGAAGAAATTTGAGCAAGTGCATTAAAGGGACAGAGATTATTCCGGCTACCGACCCATCTGATCTTCCCGGGACGTCTGTTGGCTCAGTAAATCTCCTGAAGGATTAAAAAAGAAAAAGGACTAAAAGATCTCTCAGACTTAACAATGTTAAGAAGGGGGGGGGGACTCCCACTCCCAGAATCCCCTAGCTGGCCTGCTTTAAGAGGAGAGGACTTCAACTCCCAGAATTCCCCAGCCAGCATGCTTTAATAGGGGAGGGCTTCAACTCCCAGAATCCCCCAGCCAGCATTGTTTAAGAGGGATGAACTTCAACTCCCAGAATCCCCCAGCCCGCATGTCTTAAGGGGGGGGGGACTTCCTCTCCCAGAATCCTCCAGCCGGCCTACTTTAAGAGAGGTGGACTTCAACTCCCAGAATTCCCCAGCCGGTATGCTTTAAGAGGGGAAGTCTTCCAGTCGTAAATCAAGGACTTCCTGTACTATCCCATATAGAGCCATGTCGTAATTGAGGACTTACGACCAGTCATAAAGTGAGGACTTCCTGTACTATCCCAGATAGAGCTGCATCAAAAGTTGAGGACTTATGGACAGTCGTAAGCGGAGGACCACCTGTAGTCCTGTCCCAGATAGAGCCACATCATAAGTCGAGGACTTCCTGTACTTCTGTCTCAAATAGAGCTGCGTCATAAGTTGAGGATTTACGACCAGTTTTAAATTGAGGACTTCCTGTAGCCAGAGGCGTGAGAACATCCAACAGTCACTAAGCGATGTAAGCCAAGGACTACCTGGGCTCTTTTCCCAGATAGAGCTGCGTCGTAAGCCGAGGACTTACCACCGGTCGTAAGCCGAGGACTTACCACCGGTTGTAAGCTGAGGACTTAGGGCTGGTCGTCAGCCGAGGACTTATTGTACTCAGAGCTGCGGGAACATCCTACGCGACTGGTCGTAAATATAACACCCCCTGTCATAAATTCCTATACTCGTCATAAGTCCTCAAGGATTTACGCCCGGCCATAAGTGGAGGTTCCTGTCCTCATAGCCGCAAAAACATCCGACGGTCGGGTAAATCGAGGACCAACCTGTACCCCTGTCCCAGACAGGACAGCGTCATAAATCGAGGACTTAAAGCCGGTCGTAAGTCAAGGACTTAACACCGGTTGTAAGTCGGGGACTACCTCTCCTCCGATAGAGCCGGTCGTAAGTGCAGGACTACCTCTCCTCCGATAGAGCCGGGAGAGCACCTGGCGGTCCCTCCGCGACCGGTCGTAAGTTGAGGGCTTTCTGTACCCCATCCCCGAGCCCAGCAACGTGGTCCTCGAACTTACGATGCCGGCCAAAATCACGCCCCTCTTGATTGTCCTCCATTCCCGACGTCCTGCCAAGACGTCCTATCCGATCTTCTGCTCCTTCCCGAAGACATGACGGGATTCGGACAAGATTTGGCCGCTCCAAAAGAAGGCCAGGGTCACGTCCTCGTTTTTGTGACCGGTCCTCGCTCGATTTGGCCGTCTGGCTGCAGCCTGTGACTTGCCTTCCCCTTTCCCCCCCCCCTCCCCTTCGGTTGCCGGGAAGGGATGGATGGATGGATGGGTGGAAGGAAAGGAAGGAAGGAAGGGTCAGGATTGATGGAGGATGGATGGATGGATGGATAGATGGAAAAAAGGAAGAAGGAAGGAAAGAAGGAAGGAAGGGTAAGAAGAGGATTGATGGAAGGAAGGAAGGGTCAGGATTGATGGAGGATGGATGGATGGATGGAAAAAAGGAAGAGGGAAGGGAAGAAGGAAGGAAGGGTAAGAAGGATGGAAGGAAGGAAGGGTCAGGATTGATGGAGGATGGATGGATGGATGGATGGATGGAAAAAAGGAAGAGGGAAGGGAAGGAAAAGGGTAAGAAGGATGGAAGGAAGGAAGGGTCAGGATTGATGGAGGATGGATGGATGGATGGATAGATGGAAAAAAGGAAGAAGGAAGGAAAGAAGGAAGGAAGGGTAAGAAGAGGATTGATGGAAGGAAGGAAGGGTCAGGATTGATGGAGGATGGATGGATGGATGGAAAAAAGGAAGAGGGAAGGGTAAGAAGAGGATTGAAGGAAGGAAGGAAGGAAAGAAGGAAGGGTCAGGATGATGGAGGATGGATGGATGGAAAAAAGGAAGAAAGAAGGAAAGGAAGGAAGGGTAAGAAGGAAAGGAGGGAGGGAGGGAAAGTAAAAGATGGATGGAAGGAAGGAAGGGAGAAAGGATGGAAAGATGGAAGGGAGGAAGGAAGGATAAGCATTGACAGGTGAATGGATGGAAGAAAAAGGAAGGAGGGAAAGTAGAGGATGGATGGATGGGTGGAAAAAAAGAAGGAAGGAAGGGTAAGGATTGATGGATGGATGGATGGATGGAAGAAAGAAGAAAAGGAGGAATAAAGGAAGGAAGGATCAGGATGGATGGATGGAAGATGGACAGATAGATGGAAGGAAGGAGGGAGGAAGAAAATATAAGGAAGAAAGGAAGGAAAGGTAAGGATTAATTGAGGATGGATGGATGGAAGAAAATAAAGGAGGAAGAATGGGATGGATAGAATAACAGTTGGGAGGGACCTGGGAGGTCATCTAGTCCAACCCCCCACTCAGGCAGCAATTCCTTTCCTCCTCCTCCTCTTCCTCCTCCTCCACAATCATGATTATAGCATCTCAGCATTTGTGACTTTCCCGGCCGGCTTCTGACAAGCAAACGATGACCAAAGAAGCTGTATTCACTTAACGACATGCAATTTACTTAAGGACGAATGTCAGAAAAAACAGGTTCTAAAATCGGCCGGAACAGAATTCACAACCGTCTTGCTTTGCAGTAGAAGTTCTGATGTCAGTTGCAGTTGTTAAGCCTGGCTTAGCGACGGAAACGCTGTTCGGCACTGTAGTCGAGACTTGAGGACTAGCTGCTTTGGAGTGCAGCATAATTCAAGCTGGGAAAAAAAATGGGGTGATATCTTCTCCTCTCTTTCTCTCTCTCTCTCTCTCTCAGCTTCTTGTCGCCACCAAGTTTGCCTTTGAAGGAAGGTCTCCTGATTTGAGCAGGGGGTTGGACTGGATGACCTCCGAGGTCCCTTCCAACTCTGTCCTAATGATTGTGCAAGGGTCTCCTGCTTGAGCAGGGGGTTTGACTAGATGACCTCCGAGGTCCCTTCCAACTTTCTTGCTATAATTCTGTAAGGGTCTCCTGCTTGAGCAGGGGGTTGGACTAGATGACCTCCAGGGTCATTTCCAACTCTCTTATTCGAAGATTCTGTAAGGGTCTCCTGCCTGAGCTGGGGTTGGACTAGATGACCTTCGAGGTCCCTTCCAACTCTGTCCTAATGATTGTGCAAGGGTCTCCTGCTTGAGCAGGGGGTTGGACTGGATGACCTCCGAGATCCCTTCCAACTCTGCCGTCCTATGATTCTGTAAGGGTCTGCTGCTTGAGCAGGGGGTTGGACTAGATGACCTCCGAGGTCCCTTCCAACTTTCTTGCTATAATTCTGTAAGGGTCTCCTGCTTGAGCAGGGGGTTGGACTAGATGACCTCCAGGGTCATTTCCAACTCTCTTATTCGAAGATTCTGTAAGGGTCTCCTGCCTGAGCTGGGGTTGGACTAGATGACCTTCGAGGTCCCTTCCAACTCTGTCCTAATGATTCTGTAAGGGTCTCCTGCTTGAGCAGGGGGTTGGACTGGATGACCTCCGAGATCCCTTCCAACTCTGCCGTCCTATGATTCTGTAAGGGTCTGCTGCTTGAGCAGGGGGTTGGACTAGATGACCTCCGAGGTCCCTTTCAACTTTGTCCTAATGATTCTGTAAGGGTCTCCTGCTTGAGCAGGGGGTTGGACTAGATGACCTCCGAGGTCCCTTTCAACTTTGTCCTTCTAATGATTCTGTAAGGGTCTCCTGCTTGAGCTGGGGGTTGGACTAGATGACCTCCAGGGCCCCTTCTAGCCTTAGGAACCTATAAATCAGCTACAAAGAAATCTGGATTCCCCCCCCCCCCCCTCATTTTTCTGATCTCGGTTGGTGCTGGATCCCGCCGCCAAGGGAGAAAGCTGGCTTGTTGCAAACTCCCCTTTCTCTCCTCCAGGTCCCTACGGGACAGCCGAGTTGTCCGAACACCCGTCTCTGGGATTCACACATCCGACGGCCGCGGCTTTTGAACCCCTGTCTTTTCTCGGCGCCGGGCCGATTCCCAGCCGAGCAGGTAAACCAACCAGGGCTGGAAAAATGGGAAGCGGGGAGGGGGGAGCGGGGAAATCCGGATGTCGTAACTCCGAAACGGTCACTGAATGAATGGCTGTAAGGGGGGAGGCCTGCGTTTGAGTTTTTATTCTGGGTTTCTTTTTTAGTGACCTTAAAGCAGACAAATACCTGTAAATATATTTGTTCCCTTTCCTTTCCTCCTTCCTTCCTTCCTTCTCTTTCTTGCTTCCTTCCCTTTCTTTCCATCTCCCTCCCACCCTTCCCTCCATTTCTTCCTTCCTTCCTTCCTTCCTTCCTTCCTTTCTTTCTTTCTTTCTTTCTTTCTTTCTTTCTTTCTTTCCTTCTTTATCCCTCCCCCCTTCCCACCCATTTCTCCCTTCCTTCCTTTTTTCCTTCCTTTCTTCCTTCCTTCCTTCCTTCCTTCCTTCCTTCCTTCCTTCCTTCCTCTTTCTTTCTTTCTTTCTTTCTTTCTTTCTTTCTTTCTTTCTTTCCTTCTTTATCCCTCCCCCCTTCCCACCCATTTCTCCCTTCCTTCCTTTTTTCCTTCCTTTCTTCCTTCCTTCCTTCCTTCCTCTTTCTTTCTTTCTTTCTTTCTTTCTTTCTTTCTTTCTTTCTTTCTTTCTTTCTTTCTTTCTCCCTCCTGTTTCTCCTTTCCTTCCTTCCTTCCTCCCTCTCTATCTCCATCCCTCTCCCTCCATCCCTCCCTCCCTCCCTTCCTTCCTTCCTTCCTTCCTTCCTTCCTCTTTCTATCTTTCCCTTTCCTTCTTTATCCCTACCTCCCTTACCACCCTTTCTTTCTTTCTTTCTTTCTTTTTTCCTTCCTTCCTTTCCCAAAATTCCTCTTTCCTTCTTTCTTTTCAAAATTCCTTCCTCGCTCCGTCTTTCTTTCTTTTTTCTTTCTTTCTTTCTCTCTGAAAATTCCTTCATTCCCTTCCCTCCAACCCTCCCACTCCTTCTTTCCTTCTTTCCCTCTTCCTTCCTTCCCCCTTCCTTCCTTCCTTTCTGTCTTTCTCAAAACTCCTTTGTTTCTTCCTTCCTCCAATCCTACCACTCCTTCCATCCCTCCCTCCCTTTCCTTCCCTTCCCTTCCCTCCCTCCCACTCCTTCCGTCCCTCTCCTTTTTTCCTTCCTTCCTTCCTTTCTTTCCTCCTTCCCACTCCTTCCATCCCTATTTCTCCTTCCCTCACTCCATCCTTCCATCCCTCCCTCTCCTTTCCTTCCCTTTCTCCCACTTCTTTCCTCTTTCCTTCTTTCCTTCCCTCCAGCCCTCCCACTCTTTCCATCCTTTCTTCCCTCCCTCCCTCCTTTTTTCCTTCCTTCCTTCCTTCCTTCTTTCCAACCCTCCCTCCCTTTCCTTCCTTTCTTCCTTCCTTCCCACTCCTTCCATCCCTATTTCTCCTTCCCTCACTCCTTCCATACTCCCTCTCCTTTCCTTCCCTTTCTCCCACTTCTTCCCTCACTCTCCTTCCTTCCTTCCCTCTTTCCATCCTTTCTTCCCTCCCTCCCTCCTTCCTTCCTTCCTTCCTTCCCACTCTTTCCATCCTTTCTTCACTCCCTCCCACTCCTTCCATCCCTCCCTCCCTCTCCTTCCTTCCTTCCTTCCCACTCTTTCCATCCTTCCTTCCTTCCTTTCTTCCTTCCTTCCCCACTCTTTCCATCCTTTCTTCCCTCCCTCCCTCCTTCCTTCCTTCCTTCTTTACTTCCTTCCCACTCTTTCCATCCTTCCTTCCTTCCTTCCTTCCTTCCCACTCTTTCCATCCTTTCTTCCCTCCCTCCCTCCCTCCCTCCTTCCTTCCTTCCTTCCCACTCTTTCCATCCTTTCTTCACTCCCTCCCACTCCTTCCATCCCTCCCTCCCTCTCCTTCCTTCCTTCCTTCCCACTCTTTCCATCCTTCCTTCCTTCCTTTCTTCCTTCCTTCCCCACTCTTTCCATCCTTTCTTCCCTCCCTCCCTCCTTCCTTCCTTCCTTCTTTACTTCCTTCCCACTCTTTCCATCCTTCCTTCCTTCCTTCCTTCCCACTCTTTCCATCCTTTCTTCCCTCCCTCCCTCCCTCCTTCCTTCCTTCCTTCCCACTCTTTCCATCCTTTCTTCACTCCCTCCCACTCCTTCCATCCCTCCCTCCCTCTCCTTCCTTCCTTCCTTCCCACTCTTTCCATCCTTCCTTCATTCCTTTCTTCCTTCCTTCCCCACTCTTTCCATCCTTTCTTCCCTCCCTCCCTCCTTCCTTCCTTCCTTCTTTACTTCCTTCCCACTCTTTCCATCCTTCCTTCCTTCCTTCCTTCCCACTCTTTCCATCCTTTCTTCCCTCCCTCCCTCCCTCCTTCCTTCCTTCCTTCCCACTCTTTCCATCCTTTCTTCCCTCCCTCCCTCTCCTCCTTTCCTTCTTTCCTTCCCTCCCTCCCTCCGTTGTAAGTGTCTGATGCTCTGTCTCTGCTCCGTCTTTCCTCCAGCCCCTTTCAGACCGACGGCTCCTCCCCCCGAAGACTTCTGGTTGGCCGCTCCACACCTGGCCGAGGGACAAGGCCCCGCCCCTTTCTTCCAATCCCCAGGTAAGGTGTCAATCACGCTTCGGCCTGGCCAGGTGACCACCTCTCCATCTGGGAAAAAAAAAACGAGAAAACCAACCAAACAAACAAAAAAATCAAATCCGTGTGGCTGAAGACCTTGAGGACTAACCCCTTAAGCAAAAAAAAAAAAAAAAGACCTTGGAGGTCATCCAGTCCAGCCCCCTGCTCGAGCAGGAGACCCTTACAGAATCACAGAGTTGGAAGGGACCTCGGAGGTCATCCAGTCCAACCCCCTGCTCAAGGAGTAGACCTTTAGAGAAGAACACAGTTGGAAGGGACCTTGGAGGTCATCTAGTCCAACCCTCTGCTCGAGCAGGAGACCCTTACAGAATCACAGAGTTGGAAGGGACCTCGGAGGTCATCTAGTCCAACCCTCTGCTCAAGCAGGAGACCCTTGCAGAATAGTAAGAGTTGGAAGGGACCTCGGAGGTCATCCAGTCCAACCCCCTGCTCAAGCAGGAGACCTTTAGAGAAGAACACAGTTGGAACGGACCTTGGAGGTCATCTAGTCCAACCCTGTGCTCAAACAGGAGACCCTTACAGAATTACAGAGTTGGGAGGGACCTTGGAGGTCATCTAGTCCAACCCCCTGCTTAAGCATGAGACCCTTGCAGAATCATAGAATGACAGAGTTGGGAGGGACCCTCAGAGGTCATCTAGTCCAACCATCTGCTCAAGCAGGAGACCCTTACAGAATCGCAGAGTTAGAAGGGAACTTGGAGGTCATCTAATCCAACCCCCTGCTCAAGCAGGAGACCCTTACGGAATCACAGAGCTGGAAGGGATCTCGGAGGTCATCTTGTCCAACCCCCTGCTCAAGGAGGAAACCTTACCAGAATTATAGAATAATAGAGTTGTAAGGCACTTCGGAGATCATCTAGTCCAACACAAGGATGGAACACGAAGAAGGGGGGGCGACCTCCATTCATCCATCGTCCCTGAAGTGGACCTTCCAACCTTCTTCAGATGTTGGTTCTTCGGAGAACCTTGGAAGGAACCGGGTCCCACCAAGGTTTCTGAGGAAGTCCAAGATGGGCAGAAGAGGACCAGCTTGGTCCATGTGGGTCTTGTGAGGTGGAAACATCTCAACTCGGTATCTTCTTCGCAGAGGCTCACAAGGTCCCCGTTGAGGTGGAGAAGCACTACCCTGGTGGAGATGAGATGGTCTTCTCCGGGGAGCTGAGTCCTCCAGAAGCCGAGCAGGCAATCTCTACAGGTGAGAGAAGAGCTGAGGTTCTCAAGAGTAGAAGTTCCTCAAGTCCCATCCTTCCTTCCATCTTCTCGGCTGGGTTTCTTTGGGTGGAGAAGATGGGTGGAGATATGGGTTGGGGTTCTCCTACCCCAGACTCCCGTGGAGAAGGGCGGTTCTCTCAAGGTGGGAGGGTTTGGCCTTGGTTTGGGAAGCCATCTTGGGGCGTGATCCACCCAACTCATTGGCTCCACTTGAGTAGAGGCCATGAACTGGACCACCATCTTCTCCACCCCCTTTGGCTTTGCCATCCGTCGTCTTCCCCTTCATCTTCTCCGTCCATCTTCATCTCCATCCATCCATCTTCTCTTTCTCCACCATCTCCTCCATCCATATTTTCCTTCTCCATCCATCTTCTCCTTCATCTTCTCCATCCATTCATCTTCTCTTTCTCCCCTTCACCATCTCCTCCATCCATATTTTCCTTCAGCTTCTCCATCCATCTTCTCCGTCCATCTTCTTCATCCATCCATCTTCTCTTTCTCCCCTTCACCCTCCTCCATCCATATTTTCTTTCATCTTCTCCTTCATCTTCTCCGTCCATCTTCTTCATCTCCATCCATCCATCTTCTTCTCTTTCTTCTTCTATTCTTCATCTTCTCCGTCCTTATCCTTCTCCTCTTCACCACCTCCTCCATCCATATTTTCCTTCATCTTCTCCATCCGTCTTCTTTCTCCTTCCTCCTTCTCCTACTCTTCATCTTCTCCATCCATCCATCTTCTCCTCCCCTTCACCATCTCCTCCATCCATATTTTCCTTCATCTTCTCCATCCATCTTCTTCATCTCCATCCATCCATCTTCTCTTTCTCCCCTTCACTACATCCATATTTTCCTTCATCTTCTCTGTCCATCTTCTTCATCTCCATCCATCTTCTTCTCTTTCTCCTTCTCCTTTTCTTCATCTTCTCCATCCTTCTCCCTCTCCTCCCCTTCACTACCTCCTCCATCCATATTTTCCTTCACCTTCTCCATCCCTCCTTTTCTTCTCCGTCCATCTTCCTCATCTCCATCCATACATCTTCTCTTTCTCCACCATCTCCTCCATCCATATTTTCCTTCACCTTCTCCATCCCTCCTTTTCTTCTCCGTCCATCTTCCATCCATACATCTTCTCTTTCTCCACCATCTCCTCCATCCATATTTTCCTTCACCTTCTCCATCCCTCCTTTTCTTCTCCATCCATCTTCCATCCATACATCTTCTCTTTCTCCACCATCTCCTCCATCCATATTTTCCTTCATTTTCTCCTTCCTCTTCTTCATCTCCATCCATCCATCTTCTTCTCTTTCTCCTTCTCCTACTCTTCCTCTTCTCCACCCATCCATCCTCTCCTTCTCCTCTTCACCACCTCCTCCATCCATTTTGTCCATCTTCTCCATCCATCTTCTCCTCCTTTTTCTCCTTCTCCCCTTCATCTTCTCCATCTATCCTTCTTCAACTTCTCCATCCATCCCTCCCTCCCCTTCTCCCTTTACCTTCTCCATCCATCGTCTCCTTCTGCCCTTCACCATCCATTTTGTCCTTCCATCTCCTCCATCCATCGTCTCCTCCTTTTTCTCTTTCTTGCCTTCACCTTTTCCATCTGTCCTCCTTCATCTTATCCATCCATCTTCTCCTCCTTTTCTCCTCCTCCCTCTTCCTTTCTCCTCCTCCGTCCATCTCCTTCTCCTCCTCCTCTCCTTCACCTTCTCCATCCATCTTCTCCTTTTCTCCTCCTCCCTCTTCCTTTCTCCTCCTCCGTCCATCTCCTTCACCTTCTCCATTCATCTTTTCGGCCCTCTTCTTCTCTTCTCCCTCTTCCTTTCTTCTGCTCCTTCTCCATCCATCCTCTTCTCTTTCTCCGTCCACCTGCTCTTCCTTCTCCTCCTTCTGCTTGTGCCTTGTCCTCCATCCCTCCCTCCCTCTTTGGGTTTTTTTTTTGGGGGGGGGGATACGGTACCACCAGGAGATCCCGCATGGCGTAGTCAGCTTTGATCTCACTTGCGGGCAAACGTTCGAAAGAGGTTAACGTGCCGTTGTAAACCTTGCGTTGTCGATGTCCTTCTCTAGTTCCTCCTGCCTTTGGCGCTGCTCTCCCTACCATGGAGGAGCTGATGGGCTTTCAACCCTCTCTGGACTACGGTCTGCTTCCTCCTCAAGGAACTCAAGCAGGTGAGCTGAGTGAGGAACATGTGGACGTTTCATGACCCAGCTAGGGAACATCATCAGTGCTAGAAGGGAGGGAGGTATGTGGGGAGGGGGAGGAGGAGGAAGGACTGTGGGGTTCTTGGTGATCTCTGAGCTTGTCTTTTTTACTTGCAGACGTCTCATGACCCAACTAGGGAACGTCATCAGTGTTAGAAGGGAGGAGGAGGAGGAGGAAGGACTGTGGGGTCCTTGGAGCTCTCTGAGCTGGGTGGTTTCCTTGCAGACGTCTCATGACCCAACTAGGGAACGTCATCAGTCCTAGAAGAGAATAGTTGCAAAAAAAAAAAGAGAGAGCAAATGCTAGTTATTTACCTCACTGATAACGTTACCTAGTTGGGTCACGAAAAGTCTGTAAGAAAACAACTAAGCTCAGAGCGCATCCAGACCCCACAGTGCCTTTTCCGCTGGATGCCCCAGGACAGTGAGAGACAACTGGAGAAGAGTAGGGGTTGGACTAGGTGACCTCCGAGGTCCCCTTCCAACTCTGTCCTTCTATGATTCCGTAAGGGTCTCCTGCTTGAGCAGGGGGTTGGACTAGATGACCTCCGAGGTCCCTTCCTGCTCTGTGATTCTGTAAGGGTCTCCTGCTTGAGCAGGGGGTTGGACTAGATGACCTCTGAGGTCCCTTCCGAGTCTGTGATTCTGTAAGTGTCTCTTTGAGCAGGGGGTTGGACTAGATGACCTCCGAGGTCCCTTCCTGCTCTCTGATTCTGTAAGGATCTCCTTCTTGAGCAGGGGGTTGGACTAGATGACCTCCAAGGTCCCTTCCTGCTCTGTGATTCTGTAAGGGTCTCCTTCTAGAACAGGGGGTTGGACTAGATGACCTCCAAGGTCCCTTCCTGCTCTGTGATTCTGTAAGGGTCTCCTGCTTGAGTAGGGGGCTGGACTAGATGACCTCCAGGGTCCCTTCCAACTCTGTCATTCTATGATTCTCTAAAGGTCTCCTGCTTGACAGGGGGATGGACTAGATGACCTCCAAAGCCCCAACCCTGTTATTCCATGACTGTAAGGGTCTCCTGCTGGAGCCGGGGGTTGGACTAGATAACCTCCTTGGTCCCCTTCCAGCACTTGTCATTCTATACTTCTGTAAGGGTCTCCTGCCTGACAGGGGGTTGGACTAGATGACCTCCATGGTCCCTTCCAACTCTGTCATTCCATGGTTCTGCAAGGGGCTCCTGCTTGAGAGGGGGATGGACTAGAAGACCTCCGAGGTCCCCTTCCAGCCCTGTTCTTCTATGGCTCCGTAAAGGTCTCCTGCTGGAGCAGGGGGTTGGGCTAGATGACCTCCGAGGTCCCTTCCACCTCTGGTACTTCTGCTGTCTCTCCAAGGCACCTTTCCTCTTTTGAACCTGAACAGCCACGCGTTCCTAGTTCCGGCCGTCTGGAGGGACCTCAAACGGAGGCAAGCCATCCCCGACCATCGGTGGTCTGGAATGGGGAGACCTGTAGAACATCAACCCACATCTAACCAGCTTCCGACCAGAAATGACGGCTGTTCTTTCTTTTCTCCCCCAAAAAACAGGCTTCTCGGAGACTCTGGTCTCCAAAGAACTAAGATTCGAGGACGAAGACATCATTGTCCTCCCTGCAGAGAGCTGTCCCACCCTGGAGAAACCAGAAGAAGGGAAGAAGGTCCTTCAGAGTCCCAAGGGAGAAGACAGACGACATCCAGAAGACCCAACACTGATCAGGGTTCCCGCCCCAAAATTCGAGAAGGCCCAACCGTGTCTTCCCTTCCACGCTGGAGAAGAAGACTTGAGTCCGTTTCCCAGCTTCGAAACCGAAGATCTGGTGGGTTCTCCTACCCAATGGGGGGAGAAGAAGGATGAGAGCAAGGTGACCCTCGCCCCGCAGATACAGGAGGTGACAAGTCAACGTTCTCCTGTCCAGAAAGCTGATGGACCTCCAGTTTCTCCTGCTCAGAAAGCTGATGGACCTCCGCATTCTCCTGTCTGGAAAGCTGATGGACCTCCACTTTCTCCTGGACTGAAAGCTGATGGACCTCCATTTTCTCCTGGATTGAAAGCTGATGGACCTCCAGTTTCTCCTGGATTGAAAGCTGATGGACCTCCAGTTTCTCCTGCTCAGAAAGCTGATGGACCTCCACTTTCTCCTGGTCAGAAAGTTGGTGGACCTCCACATTCTCCTGTCTGGAAAGCTGATGGACCACCACTTTCTCCTGGTCAGAAAGCTGGTGGACCTCCACTTTCTCTTGGACTGAAAGCTGATGGACCTCCCGTTTCTCCTGGATTGAAAGCTGATGGACCTCCACTTTCTCCTAGTCAGAAAGTTGATGGATCTCCAGTTTCTCCTGGATTGAAAGCTGATGGACCTCCAATTTCTCCTACTCATAAAGCTGATGGACCTCCAATTTCTCCTGGACTGAAAGCTGATGGACCTCCAGTTTCTCCTGGATTGAAAGCTGATGGACCTCCAGTTTCTCCTGCTCAGAAAGCTGATGGACCTCCACTTTCTCCTGGACTGAAAGCTGATGGACCTCCAGTTTCTCCTGGATTGAAAGCTGATGGACCTCCAGTTTCTCCTGCTCAGAAAGCTGATGGACCTCCAGTTTCTCCTGGATTGAAAGCTGATGGACCTCCAGTTTCTCCTGCTCAGAAAGCTGATGGACCTCCACATTCTCCTGTCTGGAAAGCTGATGGACCTCCACTTTCTCCTTCTCAGAAAGCTGATGGACCTCCAATTTCTCCTAGTCATAAAGCTGATGGACCTCCCGTTTCTCCTGGATTGAAAGCTGATGGACCTCCAATTTCTCCTGGTCAGAAAGCTGATGGACCTCCAATTTCTCCTGTCCAGAAAGCTGGTGGACCTCCACTTTCTCCTGTCCAGAAAGCTGGTGGACCTCCACTTTCTCCTCTCTGGAAAGCTGACACCCCTCCACTTTCTCCCATTCGGAAAAGTGATCCACTTCCACCTTCTCCCACCCAGCCTGCCGAGAAAGCGGACGAAACCAGTCCATTCCTAGCCACGCCAGAAATCAAGTCCTCTTCTTGGCCCGCCCAACTCCCGTTGGACCTTCCTGGGCAGGAGAAGCTATATGAGAAGAAGGAGAAGCAGCAGCAGCCTCCCGGCTCACCTGAAAAGCTGAAGGAACCAACGGCAGCTGAAGCTGGAGGACATCTCCCAGATCCTACAGGTAAGGAGAGCTTTGACAATGGTCAACGCTGCATGGTGGACTCTCGTCGTCTCCTCCTTCTCCAAGCCAACCTCTTTCCTTCCTCTCTTCTCAGTCTGAACTTCTTCTCTCGCGGGATGGTCTTGCTCTTGATAGGTTATGAGTTGGGGGCTGGAGAACGTCAACGAGGCCTTCCGTGGCATATTTAGGAGACCGTGTAGAAAAGAACAGAGTTCTCCAACTTTTTCCGGGTTGGCGGCCCGGAGAGAGGAAGTGGGGATAGTGCTGTGGACGGGCGCGTGTGCGAGCCCCCGTGAGGTCCGAGCCCCTGTGAGACTTGTGCGAGTGGGGCTGGTAGCACCTGTGACGTTTGTCCGAGCACTTGTGAGGCTCGCGTGCGCGGGGCTGAGAGCACCTGTGAGGCTCGCGCGAGCGCCTGTAACGCTCATGCGAACACTTGTGAAACTCACGTCAGTGGGGCTGAGAGCATCTGTGAGGCTCGCGCGAGCACCTGTAATACGCAAACACTTGTGACTCCTGCGTGAGCGGGGCTGAGATCACCTGTGACGCTGGCGCGAGCACCTGTAACACAAAAATACTTGTGACGCTTGTGTGAATAGGGCTAAGAACACCTGGAGCTTCGCACGAGCACTCGTAGCACTCACACAAACATTTGTGAAGTTCGCATGAGCCAGGCCGAGAGTATGAAGCTCACGCGAGCAACTGTAACACTCATGCGAACACTTGTGAAGCTCGCATGAGTGTGGCTGAGAGCACCTGTGAGGCTCGCGCGAGTACCTGTAACATGTGAATATTTGTGAAGCTTGCATGAGTGGGGCTGAGAGAACCTGTGACGTTTGCGCGAGTAACCGTGACGCTTGCGCGAGTACCCGTGACACTCGCGCGAGTGGGGCTGAGACCATCCGGGATGTTTGTGCGAGTGGACCCACGAACACCCAAGACTCTCGTGAGAATGACGCGCCAAACGGCCGCGACGATCGTGCGAACGAGGCCGAGTGTTGGCACGAGTGTGGTCGCGCACACCCGTGATATGCAAGTGAGGCTCTTGAGCGCTTGCAGTGATCACACGAGCGAGCCCTCGCGCACGTGCAGTTACACTCTCCTGTGATGTTTGCGTGAAGGCCCGAGCATCAGCCAGGATTGTGCCAGGATTGAGCGCTCGCTCAAGTGTGACCGCTGACACCCGCGACTCACGAACGAGGCTGCGACGCTCGCACGAGTGACACCTCAAATGTTTTTGACACTCGTGTGAGCGAGACCCTGAACACCCACGATGCTCGCACGAGTCAGGCCTCGGGCACTTGCGCAAGGGGGTCCACGAGCGCTTCCGAGTGGGGTTGTGTGTGCGCGCACATGTGCACGCACCACCCAGCCACTCACACGGTCCGGTTGCGAATAGGCTATGGACCAGTAACAGGCCTCAGTCCGCAGGTTGGAGACCCCTCACTTAGAACATAGAGCAGGGCTCTTCAGACTTGGCCCTTTTATGACTGGTGGGACTTCAACTCCCAGAATTCCTCAGTCGGCCATTTTGATGAAACTGCAGGCTTGGATCCAGACACTCAGGGGTCTTCCAACTTGGCCCTTTTATGACTGGTGGACCAACTCCCAGAATTCCTCAGTCGGCCATTTTGATGAAACTGTGGCCTTAGGTCCAGACCAGGGGTCTTCAAATTTGGCCCTTTTATGACTGGTGGACTTCAACTCCCAGAATTCCTCAGTCGGCCATTTTGATGAAACTACGGGCTTAGATCCAGACTCTCAGGGGTCTTCCAACTTGGCCCTTTTATGACTTGTGGACTTCAACTCCCAGAATTCTTCAGCCAACATGCAGTTTCATCAAAATGGCCGACTGAGGAATTCTGAGTGTTGGAATCCCCCAGTCATAAAAGGGCCAAGTTGGAAGACCCATCTGGTCTGGATCCAAGCCCCCAGTTTCATCAAAATGGCCGACTGAGGCATTCTGGGAGTTGAAGTCCCACCAGTCAGACTTGGCCCTTGTATGGCTGGCGGACTTCAACTCTCAGAATTCCACCGCCAGACACACTGGCTGAGGAATCCTGGGAGTTGAAGTCCACCAGTCATAAAAGGGCCAAGTCTGAAGACCCCTGAGAGTCTAGATCCAAGCCTGCAGTTTTATCAAAATGGCCGACTGAGGAATTCTGGGAATTGAAGTCCACCAGTCATAAAAGGGCCAAGATGGAAGACCCCTGAGAGTCTGGATCCAAGTCTGCAGGTTCATCAAAATGGCCGAGTGAAGCATTCTGGGAGTTGAAGTCCACCAGTCATAAAAGGGCCAAGTTGGAAGATCTCCTGGTCTGGATCCAAGCCCACAGTTTCATCAAAATGGCCGACTGAGGGATTCTGGGAGTTGAAGTCCCACCAGTCAGATTTGGCCCTTGTATGACTGGTGGACTTCAACTCTCAATTCCTCAGCCAGGCATGCTGGCTGAGGAATCCTGGGAATTGAAGTCCGCCAGTCATAAAAGGGCCAAGATGGAAGACCCCTGAGAGTCTGGATCCAAGTCTGCAGGTTCATCAAAATGGCTGAGTGAAGCATTCTGGGAGTTGAAGTCCACCAGTCATAAAAGGGCCAAGATGGAAGACCCCTGAGAGTCTGGATCCAAGTCTGCAGGTTCATCAAAATGGCCGACTGAGGAATTCTGGGAGTTGAAGTCCACCAGTCATAAAAGGGCCAAGTTGGAAGACCCCTGGTCTGGATCTAAGCCCGCAGTTTCATTAAAATGGCCGACTGAGGCATTCTGGGCATTGAAGTCCACCAGTCATAAAAGGGCCAAGTTGGAAGACCCCTGAGAGTCTGGATCCAAGCTCCCAGTTTCATCAAAATGGCCGACTGAGGGATTCTGGGAGTTGAAGTCCACCAGTCATAAAAGGGCCAAGTTGGAAGACCCCTGGTCTGGATCTAAGCCCGCAGTTTCATTAAAATGGCCGACTGAGGCATTCTGGGCATTGAAGTCCACCAGTCATAAAAGGGCCAAGTTGGAAGGCCCCTGAGAGTCTGGATCCAAGCTCCCAGTTTCATCAAAATGGCCGACTGAGGCATTCTGGGAGTTAAAGTCCACCAGTCATAAAAGGGCCAAGTTGGAAGACCCCTGGTCTGGATCTAAGCCCGCAGTTTCATTAAAATGGCCGACTGAGGCATTCTGGGCATTGAAGTCCACCAGTCATAAAAGGGCCAAGTTGGAAGACCCCTGAGAGTCTGGATCCAAGCTCCCAGTTTCATCAAAATGGCCGACTGAGGCATTCTGGGAGTTAAAGTCCACCAGTCATAAGAGGGCCAAGTTGGAAGACCCCTGTCCTAGAGTCTTGTCTTGACATCTTGAGCTAGATCCAAACATCCTCCTGGTCAGCTCAAGATCTCCTTGAGTTGGACCTAGTGGCGTGGGTGGCGGACACCTCCACGGTCAACGTCAAGGACCATTGAATCCTTGGAGGGTTCCTTGATGTTCTCCTAGTTGTGTCGGGACCGGACTCGTGACGAAGGGGGTCTTCAGGTCTATCGCAGGAACTCTTGGATTGTTTGAGGCTGAGAAGTTCTGGAAGTTCTTCTCGGAAGAACATCCTTTGGGCCAGCGGACCAGGAGCTTCTCATCCGTGGGAAGAAAGTTCTCTACTTTGTGGTGGTCACCCAAGGTTTTGTTTTTTTTTTTTTTTTTGTCTTCGGCAGTGTCGATGGGATCTCTGCCGGGGGAGAAGCCCCAGGTGGGACCTCCCGGATCCGTGGTTGAAGAGCCCCCGTTGGTCAAGGCCAAGGAAGGCGCCGTCCATCCCGTGGAGCCATCGACAGGACCGGAAGGTGAGTAACGGAACGGATAAATTCTTCGTCCTCCATCCTCTCATTTTTCCCCCCGTGCCTTTTTCCCCACCGTTGCTACGTCGGTCGCTCCGATTCCCAAAGATTCCAGACGGAGGCCGCGGTTTGTTCTCCTGGTCGCGGTGGGCTCCTGAGAACTCCTGAGTAGCTGGACTTTTCCGAAACGGGAAGCTCGGGGGGGGGGGGTCAAGGCTTTGGGGCAGGCTCAGGAGCCAGGTTGGCTTGCGCTTCCGCGAAAGAGGACTTCCGTTGGGGGGGGTCCACCTTGCCCCCTGAAGTACGTCTTCGGAAGCGCGGGGATGCATCGGGGGAACGGGGGATTCACACGTTCAGGGACACTTTGGTGTGTGGTTGGGTCGCAGGCGGTGTGGAAGTCCCCCCCCCCCCTTCCTTAAGTTGAGAAGGGAAGAATTGTAGAATGACAGAGCTGGGAGGCACCTCGGAGGTCATCTAGTCCAACCCCCTGCTGAAGCAGGACACAGCGTTAATCATAGAATCACAAAAGAGTTGGAAATGACCTTAGAGGTCCTCTAGGCCAACCCCCTGCTCAAGCCGGAGACCCTTGCAGAATCATAGAACGACAGAGTTGGAAGGGACCTCCAAGGTCATCTAGTCCAACCCCCTGCTCAAGCAGGAGACCCTTGCAGAATCATAGAATGACAGAGTTGGAAGGGATCTCGGAGGTCATCTAGTCCAACCCCCTGCTCAAGCAGGACACAGCATTAATCATAGAATGACAAGAGTTGGGAGGGACCTCCGAGGTCATCTAGTCCAACCCCCTGCTCAAGCAGGAGACCCTTGCAGAATCATAGAATGACAGAGTTGGAAGGGATCTCAGAGGTCATCTAGTCCAACCCCCTGCTCAAGCAGGACACAGCATTAATCATAGAATGACAAGAGTTGGAAGGGACCTCCGAGGTCATCTAGTCCAACCCCCTTCTCAAGCAGGACATTCTTAAAGAATTATAGAATAACAAAAGTTGGAAATGACCTTAGAGGTCATCTAGTCCAACCCCCTGCTCAAGCCGGAGACCCTTGCAGAATCATAGAACGACAGAGTTGGGAGGGACCTCGGAGGTCATCTAGTCCAACCCCCTGCTCCAGCAGGACACAGCATTAATCATAGAATGACAAGAGTTGGGAGGGACCTCCGAGGTCATCTAGTCCAACCCCCTGCTCAAGCAGGAGACCCTTGCAGAATCATAGAATGACAGAGTTGGAAGGGATCTCGGAGGTCATCTAGTCCAACCCCCTGCTCAAGCAGGACACAGCATTAATCATAGAATGACAAGAGTTGGAAGGGACCTCCGAGGTCATCTAGTCCAACCCCCTTCTCAAGCAGGACATTCTTAAAGAATTATAGAATAACAAAAGTTGGAAATGACCTTAGAGGTCATCTAGTCCAACCCCCTGCTCAAGCCGGAGACCCTTGCAGAATCATAGAACGACAGAGTTGGGAGGGACCTCGGAGGTCATCTAGTCCAACCCCCTGCTCCAGCAGGACACAGCATTAATCATAGAATGACAAGAGTTGGGAGGGACCTCCGAGGTCATCTAGTCCAACCCCCTGCTCAAGCAGGAGACCCTTGCAGAATCATAGAATGACAGAGTTGGAAGGGATCTCGGAGGTCATCTAGTCCAACCCCCTGCTCAAGCAGGACACAGCATTAATCATAGAATGACAAGAGTTGGAAGGGACCTCCGAGGTCATCTAGTCCAACCCCCTTCTCAAGCAGGAGACCCTTACAGAATCATAGAACTGCAGAGTTGGAAGGGACCTCGGAGGTCATCTAGTCCAACCCCCTGCTCAGGCAGGAGACCCTTACAGAATCATAGAACTGCAGAGTTGGGAGGGACCTCGGAGGTCATCTAGTCCAACCCCCTGCTCAGGCAGGAAACCCTATACCATTTCAGACAAAATAGCCATCCGGTGTCTTTTTTTTAAAAAAAAAAAACAAAGCAAAACAAACGTAAAACTTCCAGTGTTGGAGCATTCCCACCTTCCGGAGGCCGGTGCTGTTCCACTGGCCCGTTCTTCCCACCGTCAGGAATTTTCTTCCCGACAGCAGAAAGAGGCGGGCCGGGAAATCAAAGGACAGCAAAGCTCATCTCCTCTTTAGATTCGTTGAGGTAGACCTGCTAGCTTCTTCCCCAAATCCGATCCGGGACGGGGGTGACCCTAGGGCTGGGATCAGCCAAAGCTTCCCACGTTCCCGCAAAAGCCATCCGCTCTTTGGAGCGGATGTTGCTCAGAGCGTGAACGTGTGGAGCGTGAGTCTGGGTCCGGGGTGGGTTTTTATCCTTCGGTGAACTTCCTGTATTCCAGGTGGAATTCCGTCTCCCCAAATAAGACACGCGCCCAAAATGGGTGACCACCACCACCACCGCCGGTTTGGCCACCCCAAACCTGTCCTGGTGCCTCTGGCCGATGCTCCAGAAGAACATCTGACAGGGTCTCCAACCCCCAAGAGCCACGGCCCACGTGGGGACTCCTTCTTCGCGGCCGATTTGGGCTCCTTCGGGGGACCTTCTCCCCGTGCCAAGAGATGGTCCAAGAAAGGAACAGGCCCGGCTTTGGAAGTGGTGGAAGCTTCCAGGGATCTACCCCAAGAAGGTTGGGATCCGGAAGCGTCTGCTGCGTTGAAGAAGAAGAAGAAGAAGGCCAAGCAGAAGAAAGGGCAGCCGCCACGTGGCGTGGACACGTGGGACGACAAGCTTAGAAGCCCTCCGGCTGCTGGTGAAGCTCCATGCCTCTTCCAGGAAGGTCCTAAAGAGGTCTTCTTCTCCACCCAACTTCCCGGACACGATCCTTCGAAGCTCGGTCAAGGAGGACGTCAAGCGGATGGCCATCAGCGTCCATCCCTTCCTCCGACGGAGGTGGAAGACCCTTCCAGATTTCCGTTGGATCCCAGACCAGGAGAAAGGAGCCAAGTCAAACCACCGGTGGACGACGGCTCGGCGTGGCAGCCCAAAGGAAGTCCAAAGGGAGAACTTCCTGAGGAGCAGAAGAAGCAGCTGAGAAGTTCTTCTTCTCCTTCTGGGGCCGAAGAAGTAGGTTCCTCAGAGAAAAACGTAGAGTTGGCGTCTGGGACCCCTCCGAAGACCTCAAACGTTGACGGGTCCACTTGGGAGGCCGACGCTGCGGTGGGGCAGAAGATTGAGGTCCAGACTGTAGACCCTCTGGTGGCACCTGACCAGGTTCCTCCAAAGTTTCAAGGTCTTGAAAGGAAAGAAGAGCCGGGAGAAAAACCCAAGAAACTGGAGGAGGTCTTCAAGAAGGACGTGGTCAAGAGAGATCTCCATCTTCCTGCCGACTCAAACTTGACCGAAGGAACTTCTCTTCATCAAGGTGGAGAAGATACCTCTGGTGTCTCGCGGACCCCCGAAGAACGTCCACGGAGCCAGCCACCTGGTTCTCATTCTGCACAAACTCCATTCGTAGTGGAATCCACCTCAGATCCTGCCCAACCCTTGTTCGTTGGTGGTGGCCCTGTGTTCTTCACCGGCCCGACGGAGGAGCTCCTTGGTGTCCACCTTCCAGAACTTTCAACCGCTCTCAAGTTGGGGCGCGACCAGCTCAAGAAGAGAGGCAGCGATGGGAAAAGCAAGAAGGCAAAGCATCTCCCAGAAGTGGAGGAGAAGATTGGTTGGAGCAAAGCTTCAGCCGTGGTAGACGTGGAGGGCCTGAGCGAAATCGGTTGGACGACCAGGAACCCAGAAGAGACTTTATCCACCTCTCCAGGCGTGAGAGAGAAGACCAAGAAGAGATCGAGCGTGGGGAAGAGCAGAAAGTCCGAGGAGAGAAGCTCCTTCGGGCAACCGTTCTTCTCCACCGTGGAGGACCACCTAGCTTCTCGGCAGATGTTTGACCCAACCCAACAGAGGGGAGAGGAAGAAGAGGCTGTCATCACAGCTGCAGATGGTCTGAAGCAACTAAGTCCTCCCCTTGTCCCCTCGAGTGAAAACATCAAAGGTTCTCCAGATGGACTCCTTCAAAGAGTTGACCAACTTCCATCGGCCTATCCCTTCATCTCGGAAGCCCTTGAGAAGCAGACGGAAGGCCAGCTTCTCCTTGAGTCGAAGGTCCACGGGCCGGATCAGAACAAGGGCCCACCTTTAGCCAGCCCACCTAGTGGAGGAGAGGACCTCAGCTTGGCATGGGCCACCAGCAAACCCAAGAAGAGGAGCAGCGACGGGAGAAGCAAAGCATCTCACCGAGGTCTCTCGACGGGACAACCTCTGTTGTGGCCGGAGAAGACGTCGGATGAGAGGGACGGGACGATGTCTTCCAAGAAAGGCGATTTCGTTCAAGAAGGTCCTCCCGAGAAGAGTCATGGGCTAGAACGTCCAGGCGCCGCCCAAGTGGATGTTCTGCTGGAAATAACGGGCGGAAAGGAGGAGAAGAACGTTGGCTTGGAGGCGTTGTCCGCCTCGGAAGAGAAAGCCAGCACTGTGAAGACCGCAGCTCTCCATGAGACCAAAGAAACACCTTCTAATGGGCAGGAAGCTAACCAAGCTCGAGGTGGAGAAGGTCCATCCAAGCCACATGTTGTCCTCCCTCAAGTCCTAGAGGAAGTGAAGAAACCAGAGACTGACCTTCAAGGTCTCCAAGTTCCTAAGGTCTCAGAGATGAAGGCAGAACCATCTAGTGAAGACCACCGAGGAGTCAAGATGGAGGAGGTCCCCACCTCCGCTGGTCCCAAGGAGGAGACTTCAGAACATCTCCTCAAGCATCCAGGCCAGCATCCCGCCGAGCTCTTTGTTGATGACATTTTTGGAGGACAGAAGAAAGGAACGAGTGGACCAGACGGGCCTACTTTGGAACAAGACACGTCGGAGACCGGGAGAGTTCGTGAAGCTGAGAGAAAGGTGAAGACCAAAGCGTCAAGATCTTCTCGAGAGAAGAAAGATGGCGGCTCCGATCTTTCAGGTCCGCAACCCTCCCAGAAGTCCACGGAGAAGAAAAGTAAGAAGATCCCGATTGCCCCTCAAGAGCCCACAAAGGAAGACGTCCACCGTGAAGATCCTCGTAGGGAAGGTGGGTTGGACTTCCCCGTAGGAGAAGCGGAGGTTGTCGACGAGAACAGGAACATCCAAAGCTTGCCTTCCGGACGTCAACTGCGTTGGGAAGAGGACCTCACCGACGTCTTTGACCCAGCTGGAGCTCTTGAGGACGCCCCGGCCAAAACGCGAGGCCCCACTTGCCCCTTTTTACAACGCTCTGGCAAGTCGGCCGACGAGGAACAATTTGGTCTCCCCAAATTCCTACCAGACGCCAAGCCAGGGGACCAGAAGATCCTGGAGGAGCTCCAGGAGAACTTGGCCAAGCTTGCAGGCCAAGAGGCAGAAGCTTCCTTGGTCATGAAAGCTGGGGATGACACCAGGGAGAAGAGGAAAAAGAAGAGGACCATCGAAGACCGTCACTTGAAAGCCGAAACGCATCACGGATCCGGCTCTGCAGAAAGCACAGAGCTTGGAGACCCGAGAGAAGGTCTTGGTCCACCAGAAATGGTGGTGGAGAAGCCAAAGATGGCTCCCGGGCTCGTGGCGGAAGGAAAGGGTTCTGTCGGAGAAGGCAACGAGCTCCCTACGGAAACACAAGCCCTCGTGGGCTCCGAGAAGGAAGCGTCAATTCTTCCAACCGCAGCGGCCGTCCTTGATGGTGGAAGTTCTCAACCAGGAACGGTTGCAGAAGATCGAAGAGAAGCTGAGCCGAGGCCTGCTGACAGTTCAGGAAATAAGCTGAGGACCGATAACGTCCCGGTGGAGGAAGTGGCCAACCTCTCTTCTGATCGCGATAAGGATGCGGCCGAGACCGTCCCTCTCCTTCAACCAACCGACGGGGAGACCGGTCAGCTCAGAGAAACCACCGGCCTTCAAGACGCGCCGAGCTTGGCATCGGAAGCCGGAGAACCGTCGGCCTCAGCTCCGCTGGCGCCCGAACATGGTGACGGAGGGCCACCAGGAGAGATCAAGAAAGCAAGCCGGACCAGATCTTCTCCATCCATGAAGGGCTACATGAGACCCACCAAGTCAAGGGGGCTTCCTTCGCCGAGGGATGCCGGGCAAGACCGAGGCCGGAGAAGACCCGGGAAGGCCGAGGCTCCGGGTCTCCCCGGCCGGCGAGACCAAGGTGTGTGCTTGCGATTGTGGCCGCCGGGCGCACCCTCCAGCTTGCGTGTGAGAACGTGCTCGCCCACCTTTTGGACGCGTTGACCCGAGCACCTCCCCGACCCTTGTTGGCTGTTGGCATGAGCGCCTTCCTGGCTGGGAGGGGCCGTGTGGCGTCCGCTTGCTTGAGTCGCCCCGATCTAGAACTCAACCGCGTTTCTCCGCTTCTGTCTGTGTGTGCTTCTTTAACCTTGGTTTGCGTTTGCGGTGGGTCACTAACCTTGGGAAGGTGGTCATCCTCTCGGGCGAAGGAGACGGTTAGGTTGGGAGCGCCCGCTGAGGCGGTAGATCTCCTCCCTCTAGCTCAGGAACCCCTTGAGGAACCTCTTGAGGCTGTAGATCACCTCCCTCTATCTAAGGAACCTGTTGAGGAACCTCTTGAGGCTGTAGACCACCTCCCTGTAGCTCAGGAACCTCTTGAGGAACCTACTGAGGCTGTAGACCACCTTCCTCTAGCTAAGGAAATTCTTGAGGAACCTACTGAGGCTGTAGATCTCCTCCCTCTAGCTCAGGAACCCCTTGAGGAACCTCTTGAGGCTGTAGACCACCTTCTCCTATCTAAGGAACCTCTTGAGGGACCTACTGAGGCTGTAGACCACCTCCCTCTAGCTCAGGAACCCCTTGAGGAACCTCTTGAGGCTGTAGACCACCTCCCTCTATCTAAGGAACCTGTTGAGGAACTTCTTGAGGCTGTAGACCACCTCCCTGTAGCTCAGGAACCTCTTGAGGAACCTACTGAGGCCGTAGATCTCCTCCCTCTATCTAAGGAACCTGTTGAGGAACCTCTTGAGGCTGTAGACCACCTCCCTGTAGCTCAGGAACCTCTTGAGGAACCTACTGAGGCCGTAGATCTCCTCCCTCTATCTAAGGAACTTCTTGAGGGACCTACTGAGGCTGTAGACCACCTTCCCCTATCTAAGGAACCTCTTGAGGCTGAAGACTACCTCCCTCTAGCTCAGGAACCCCTTGAGGAACCTCTTGAGGCTGTAGACCACCTTCTATCTAAGGAACCTCTTGAGACTGTAGACCACCTCCCTCTAGCTCAGGAATCTCTTGAGGCTGTAAACCACCTATCTAAGGAACCTCTTGAGGAACCTCTTGAGGCTGTAGACCACCTTCTTCTATCTAAGGAACCTCTTGAGGGACCTACTGAGGCTGTAGACCACCTCCCTCTAGCTCAGGAACCCCTTGAGGAACCTCTTGAGGCTGTAGACCACCTCCCTCTATCTAAGGAACCTGTTGAGGAACTTCTTGAGGCTGTAGACCACCTCCCTGTAGCTCAGGAACCTCTTGAGGAACCTACTGAGGCCGTAGATCTCCTCCCTCTATCTAAGGAACCTGTTGAGGAACCTCTTGAGGCTGTAGACCATCTCCCTGTAGCTCAGGAACCTCTTGAGGAACCTACTGAGGCCGTAGATCTCCTCCCTCTAGCTCAGGAACCTCTTGAGGGACCTACTGAGGCTGTAGACCACCTTCCCCTATCTAAGGAACCTCTTGAGGCTGAAGACTACCTCCCTCTAGCTCAGGAACCCCTTGAGGAACCTCTTGAGGCTGTAGACCACCTTCCCCTATCTAAGGAACCTCTTGAGGCTGTAGATCTCCTCCCTCTAGCTCAGGAACCCCTTGAGGAACCTACTGAGGCTGTAGACCACCTTCCCCTATCTAAGGAACCTCTTGAGGGACCTACTGAGGCTGTAGACCACCTTCCCCTATCTAAGGAACCTCTTGAGGGACCTACTGAGGCTGTAGACCACCTTCCCCTATCTAAGGAACCTCTTGAGGGACCTACTGAGGCTGTAGACCACCTTCTATCAAAGGAACATCTTGAGGAACCTCTTGAGGCTGTAGACTACCTTCTTCTATCTAAGGATCCTCTTGAGGAACCTTTTGAGGCTGTAGACCACCGTCCCCATCTAAGGAACCTCTTGAGGGACCTACTGAGGCCGTAGACCACCTCCCACTATCAAAGGAACCTCTTGAGGAACCTCTTGAGGCTGTAGACCACCTCCCTGTAGCTCAGGAACCTCCTGAGGAATCTACTGAGGCCGTAGATCTCTCTCTAGCTCAGGAACCTCTTGAGGGACCTCTTGAGGCTGTAGACCACCTCCTTCTATCTCAGGAATCTTTTGAGGAACCTACTGAGGCTGTAGATCATCTTCCTCTAGTTCAGGAACCCCTTGAGAAACCTCTTGAGGCTGTAGACCACCTCCCTTTTGCTCAGGAACCTCTAGAGGGACCTACTGAGGCTGTAGACCCCCTTCTCCTATCTAAAGAACATCTTGAGGAACCCCTTGAGGCTGTAGACCACCTTCCTGCTCAGTTGGAGTCTCATTGACCTTGCTCTTGACTGTTAGGGACATACATTGGACTCCGCTGTCCTCCTGTCCTTCAGAGAAGATGTGTCCAAGAGAAAACCCAACCTGGATTCTGAGGAACATCTCAGACCATGGCAGGAGAGGCTCGAATCGGAGTTGAAGGCCATTTCGTGGTCCAATCTTGAAATGGGTCACGGGTTTCCTCTTCAATCCGACCATTTTTGGAACCCAGAGGTCCATAGTGTCCCAGGTCCATGAGATGTCCCTGGTCACCATCTCTGGTGGCCCTTCTCCATTCATCTGGAGATGTTGAAGGTGGCCACCTGGCCTGGTTTGGTAGCTCAGCTTCTCCTTTTTAAACAACCCGGGGACTTCCAAGTCACGTTCAGAATGGTACGGTTGGGACGTCTTGAGCCGGTCACGAAGCGAAGCGCACGTTTGTGTGTGTGTGTCTGTGTTTGTGTGTTTGTGTAGACCATTCAACAACACGTCTTTGCATGGAAGGAACGCCAGGGAACCCACGTTGCATCTTGTTGGACGTTTGTTGTCACGAGTCGTCACCTTTGGCGGGGGGGCGGAAGGTGTGTTTCCCGCACGGAATTGTCCCTCGGAGTTGTGCGTTTGTGGGTGTTGTGTGCATGGGGGGCGGGGGAAGGTATCAGAAGTTAAAACGAGGTGGCATCAAAACCGCACGGTTCTGTTTGCTTGCACACTTTTCTACAGGAAAGTCCTCGAATGAACGACCGCGGTGGGGGGGGCGGATTTCTGTCGCTAAGCGAGACAACAGGCGAAGTGAGCTTTTGCCCCGCCTGACAAGCCTCTCCGGCCACCGTTGTTAAGCGGATCTCTCCCGTCATTAAGTTAGTCAGGCGGGTCCTTAAATGAATGCGTCGACTCGGCTGCTCCGACGGTCGCAAAAGGGGAATCACGGGCGACCGTCGTAAATGCGAGTCAGTGGCCAAGCCGGCCAAAGGTTGATCCCGTGACCGCGGGGAGGCTGCGACGGTCCTAAGTGTGGAACAGCGGTCCAGGAGTCACGTCCTTCGGGGCCGTTCCCACTTTGGACGGTCACTAAACGAATCGTCCGTCGTAAGTGGAGGACTACCTGTATTTGAGCAAATTCAAGAGAAGACGAAGAGGGGTTTTAAGGGGGGGAGGTTATACTGGTTATACTGGTCCATGGCTTCCAGTTTTGAACTGGGGAGAGAGCGGAGATGGCCACAGCCCGGGTCACAATACCGCACAACGTTTCCTGTAGGTAACACAATCTGGAATTGGTCACAATGGGCAAAAAAAAAGGGGGGGGTGTCCCCTGGATTGCGGGAGGTGTCAACTACCCACAACAGGGTTTTCTCAAACTTAGACAGTGGGAGATGGGTGTGGACGTCCACTCCCAGAATTCCCTGCTGGCTAGGGGATTCTGGGAGTTGAAGTCCATATATTTTTTAAGCAAGTTGGCTAAGGAATTCTGGGAATTGAAGTCCGTATATTTTAAAACATTGTGGCTGGGGGATTCTGGGAGTTGAAGTCTATATATTTTAAAACATTGTGGCTGGGGGATTCTGGGACTTGAAGTCCACCCCTCTTAAAACATGCTGGCTGAGGAATTCTGGGAGTTGAAGACCATGTAGCTTAAAGCATGCTGACTGGGGGATTCTGGGAATCGAAGTCCACCCCTCTTAAAGGATGCTGGCTGACGGATTCTGGGAATTTGAAGACCATCGATCTTAAAGCATGCTGGCTGGGGGATTCTGGGAGTTGAAGTCCATATATTTTAAAACACTGTGGCTTGGGGGATTCTGGGAGCTGAAGTCTATATATATTTTAAAACACTGGGGGATTCTGGGAGTTGAAGTCTACCCCTCTTAAAACATGCTGGCTAGGGAATTCTGGGAGTTGAAGACCATATAGCTGAAAGCATGCTGGCTGGGGGATTCTGGGAGTCGAAGTCCTCCTCTCTTAAAGCATGCTGGTTGGAGGATTCTGGGAGTCGACGTTCGCCCCTCTTAAAGGATGTTTGTTTGGGAATTCTGGGAGTTGAAGTCTATGTAGCTTAAAGCATGCTGACTAGGGAATTCTGGGCGTTGTAGTCCATCCCTCTGAAAGCATCCTGGCTGGGGGATTCTGGGAGTTGACGTCCATGGATCTTAAATGATGCTGGCTGAGGGATTCTGGGAGTCGAAGTCCACCCCTCTTAAAGCATCCTGGCTGGGGGATTCTGGGAGTTGAACTCCATGGATCTTAAAGGATGCTGGCTGAGGGATTCTGGGAGTCGAAGTCCACCCCTCTTAAAGCAGGCCGGCTGGGGGATTCTGGGACCAAGTCCAGGTCCAATTGCCCACGGTGAGAAACGGATGGCTTGAGGGCCAGAGAGTAAGACGATAGCGAGCTATACAGATCAGAGCTTGTCTACATGCCGTCCCGAGGGATTCTGGGAGTTGTAGTGCATGAACCACGTCTGGGGGATTCTGGGAGTCGACGTCTGCTCGTCTTCAAGCTGGCCAGGTTGAGGTTGGCAATTCCTCCGAGGATCTGGCCTTCTCCAACCTCAAACCATGATGCCATCTCCTTCCCCCCCACAAGGTAGAGTTCAGTTGTCCAAGCTCGGGTGTGGTTGTGTAGCCAGAAACCCACAACGCAGCCTTCCTCCCCCCCACCCACCCCAAGCGTCTCCTTTAGCATCACCCCGCTTGACTCAGACGGCGCCTGTGGACACCGTTCTCCAAGGTGTGTGGTTGTCTTGGAAACAGGTTCAGAGAGGACCTGGCTTTGTGTGTGTGTGTGTGTGTGTGTGTGTCGGTGTGTTGTCGCACAAAACCCGTATTAGCTCGAAGCACGGCACCGAAATAGAAGCTCGCAAGGCTGCCGTGGGTGGGAACCAACAACGGGCAACACAAGCCGGGGCGTTGTGTCAAAGCCGCCGTCGGTTCTGGGGGGGTGGATAATGGGTCGGGTTGGCCTCTCCCATCACTCGGCCTCCCCCGAAGCCCATTATCCCCAGCTGTAAGGCCCCACGCCGGCCAAAATCGGCTAAGTTCTCCAGAACTTTTTCGGCATCAGATTTGGTCGACCAGGTTAAGGAATCAGGCTAGAAATTGGGAGACGGTGAGTTCTAGTTTTTTCCTTCGGCGTGGAAGTGGACCGGCTGACTTGAGGCCAGTCACTAGGAGGCTGGGAGTTCTAGTCCTGCGGTTTTGCACGAAAGGTGACGGGGTGACTTTGGGGCCAATAGCCAGGCGACGGTGAGTTCTAGTCCCACCTTTGGCACGAAAGTAGCCTAGGTGACTTTGGGTCAATCGCCAGGCGACGGTGAGTTCTAGTCCCGCCTTAGGCAGGAAAGCCGGCTGGGTGACTTTGGGCCAATCACCAGGCGATGGTGAGTTCTAGTCCCGCCTTAGGCAGGAAAGTAGTCTAGGTGACTTTGGGCCAATCTCCAGGAGACTGGGAATTCTAGTCCCGCCTTAAGCATGAAAGTAGCCTAGGTGATTTTGGGCCAATCACCAGGCGATGGCTAGTTCTAGTCCGGCCTTAGGCATGAAAGAAACCTAGGTGACTTTGGGCCAATCACCAGGCGACGGTGAGTTCTAGTCCCGCCTTAGCTATGAAAGCCATCTGGGTGACTTTGGGCCAGTCACCAGGCGACGGTGAGTTCTAGTGCCACCTTAGGCATGAAAGTAACCTAGGTGACTTTGGGCCAATCTCCAGGAGACTGGGAATTCTAGTCCCGCCTTAAGCATGAAAGTAGCCTAGGTGACTTTGGGCCAATCACCAGGCGACAGTGAGTTCTAGTCCGGCCTTAGGCATGAAAGTAACCTAGGTGACTTTCGGCCAATCACCAGGAGACTGGGAATTCTAGTCCCGCCTTAAGCATGAAAGTAGCCTAGGTGATTTTGGGCCAATCACCAGGCGACGGCTAGTTCTAGTCCGGCCTTAGGCATGAAAGAAACCTAGGTGACTTTGGGCCAATCACCAGGCGACGGTGAGTTCTAGTCCCGCCTTAGCTATGAAAGCCATCTGGGTGACTTTGGGCCAGTCACCAGGCGACGGTGAGTTCTAGTGCCACCTTAGGCATGAAAGTAACCTAGGTGACTTTGGGCCAATCTCCAGGAGACTGGGAATTCTAGTCCCGCCTTAAGCATGAAAGTAGCCTAGGTGACTTTGGGCCAATCACCAGGCGACAGTGAGTTCTAGTCCGGCCTTAGGCATGAAAGTAACCTAGGTGACTTTCGGCCAATCACCAGGAGACTGGGAATTCTAGTCCCGCCTTAAGCATGAAAGTAGCCTAGGTGATTTTGGGCCAATCGCCAGGCGACGGTGAGTTCTAGTCCCGCCTTAGCTATGAAAGCCATCTGAGTGACTTTGAACCAATCATCAGGCGACGGTGAGTTCTAGTCCTGCCTTAGCTATGACAGCCATCTTGGTGACTTTGGGCCAGTTCCTCCCTCCCTCCCTCTCTCTCTCTCTCTCTCTCTCTCTCTCTCTCTCTCTCAGCTCATGCTACCTCACAGGGCTGTTTTTTGGGGAAAAGTAGGAGGAGCAAAAGACTTCCTGATTTATAAACCATAGGAAGGCAGCATCCAATCAAATGGAATAAATTCAATACTTGGCCCCCTTTTCACTCCCTCTACCCTGGCCTTCCCCTTGCCCTCCGCTCGCGTGTCGTCCTCGACTTGCGACGGTTCGCTTAGTGACCGTTCCAAGTCACCCCAGCGCCGGGGGGGGGGGAAAAGCGACCAGCGATCGTTTTTCCACACGCCACATCCCCACGGTCACCGGACCCAACCTCCGACACTTCGCGCCCGACTCACATTTACGACCAGCGAAGTCAGCTTCGCTTTGCGACCGCGCGCCGGACTCAATTCAACCGCCGCGATTCACTTAACGACGGGCGAGGCCTATCTTTTGTTGGAGCAAAGGGCAGGGAACTGGTTGGCTGGGGGGGGGAGGAAACGAGGATTGCGTAGAAAGGAGTAGACAACTTCACAATTTCACACTTCTGAAGCTGTTCTCTTTTTCTCTCTCTTTCTCTCTCTCCTCTCTATCCTCTCTCTCTCTTTTCTCTTTCTCTCTCTCTGTCTCTCTCTCTTTTTTCTGTCTCCCCTTTCACTCTTCTCTCTCTCACTCTTCTCTCTCTTTTTTCTCTCTCTTTCTCTCTCTCTCTCTTCTCTCTCCCCCCTCTCTTCTCTCTTTCTCTGTCTCTTCTCTCTTTCTCTCTTTTCTTTCTATCTCACACTCTTCCTTCTCTCTCTTCTCTCTCTTTTTCCTCTCTCTCTCTTCTCCCTTTTCTCTATCTTCGCTCCCCCTCTTTCATTCTCTTTTTCCTCTCCCTCTTCTCTCTCTTTTTCCTCTCGCTCTCTTCTCCCTTTTCTTTATCTTCTCTCCCCCTTTCGTTCTTCTCTCTTTTTCCTCTCCCTCCTCTCTCTCTTTTTCCTCTCTCTCTCTTCTCCCTTTTCTTTATCTTCTCTCCCCCTCTTTCATTCTTCTCTTTTTCCTCTCCTTCTCTCTCTTTTTCCTCTCTCTCTTCTCCCTTTTCTCTATCTTCTCTCCCCCTCTTTCATTCTTCTCTTTCCTCTCCCTCTTCTCTCTCTTTTTCCTCTCTCTCTCCTCCCTTTTCTCTATCTTCGCTCCCCCTCTTTCATTCTTCTCTTTTTCTTCTCCCTCTTCTCTCTTTTTCCTCTCGCTCTCTTCTCCCTTTTCTTTATCTTCTCTCCCCCTTTCGTTCTTCTCTCTTTTTCCTCTCCCTCTTCTCTCTCTTTTTCCTCTCTTCTCTCTTTTTCCTCTCTTCTCTCTTTTTCCTCTCCCTCTTCTCTCTCTTTTTCCTCTCTTCTCTCTTTTTCCTCTCCCTCTTCTCTCTCTCTCTCTCTTCTCTGTCTCCCCTCTCTCTTCTCTCCCCCTCCTCTTTCTCTCTCACTGTCTCTTGTCTCTTTCTCTCTCTCCTCTCTCCCTCCTCTCTCACTCTCTCTTTTCTTTCTCTTTTCTTTCTCTCACTCTTCTCTCCCCTCTCCCCTCTCTTTTTCCTCTCTTCTCTCTCTCTCTTCTGCCTTTTCTCTATCTTCTCTCCCCCCTTTCACTCCTCTCTCTTTTTCCTCTTCTCTCTCTTTTTCCTCTCTCTCTTCTTCCTTTTCTCTATCTTCTCTCCCCCTCTTTCACTCTTCTCTCTTTTTCCTCTCTTCTCTCTCTTTTTCCTCTCTCTCTTCTTCCTTTTCTCTATCTTCTCTCCCCCCTTTCACTCCTCTCTCTTTTTCCTCTCTTCTCTCTCTTTTTCCTCTCTCTCTTCTTCCTTTTCTCTATCTTCTCTCCCCCTCTTTCACTCTTCTCTCTTTTTCCTCTCTTCTCTCTCTTTTTCCTCTCTCTCTTCTTCCTTTTCTCTATCTTCTCTCCCCCCCTTTCACTCCTCTCTTTTTCCTCTCTTCTCTCTCTTTTTCCTCTCTCTCTTCTTCCTTTTCTCTATCTTCTCTCCCCCTCTTTCACTCTTCTCTCTTTTTCCTCTCTTCTCTCTCTTTTTCCTCTCTCTCTTCTTCCTTTTCTCTATCTTCTCTCCCCCTTTCATTCTTCTCTTTTTCCTCTCTCTCTTTTTCCTCTCTCTCCTCCCTTTTCTCTATCTTTGCTCCCCCTCTTTCATTCTTCTCTTTTTCTTCTCCCTCTTCTCTTTTTCCTCTCGCTCTCTTCTCCCTTTTCTTTATCTTCTCTCCCCCTTTCGTTCTTCTCTCTTTTTCCTCTCCCTCTTCTCTCTCTTTTTCCTCTCTTCTCTCTTTTTCCTCTCTTCTCTCTTTTTCCTCTCCCTCTTCTCTCTCTTTTTCCTCTCTTCTCTCTTTTTCCTCTCTCTCTTCTCTCTCTCTCTCTTCTCTGTCTCTCCTCTCTCTTCTCTCCCCCTCTCCTCTTTCTCTCTCACTGTCTCTTGTCTCTTTCTCTCTCTCCTCTCTCCCTCCTCTCTCACTCTCCCTTTTCTTTCTCTTTTCTTTCTCTCACTCTTCTCTCCCCTCTCCCCTCTCTTTTTCCTCTCTTCTCTCTCTCTCTTCTGCCTTTTCTCTATCTTCTCTCCCCCCTTTCACTCCTCTCTCTTTTTCCTCTTCTCTCTCTTTTTCCTCTCTCTCTTCTTCCTTTTCTCTATCTTCTCTCCCCCTCTTTTATTCTTCTCTCTTTTTCCTCTCCCTCTTCTCTCTTTTTCCTCTCTCTCTCTTCTCCCTTTTCTTTATCTTCTCTCCCCCTTTCATTCTTTCTTTTTCCTCTCCCTCTTCTCTCTCTTTTTCCTCTCTCTCTCTTCTCCCTTTTCTCTATCTTCGCTCCCCCTCTTTCATTCTCTTTTTCCTCTCCCTCTTCTCTCTCTTTTTCCTCTCGCTCTCTTCTCCCTTTTCTTTATCTTCTCTCCCCCTTTCGTTCTTCTCTCTTTTTCCTCTCCCTCCTCTCTCTCTTTTTCCTCTCTCTCTCTTCTCCCTTTTCTTTATCTTCTCTCCCCCTCTTTCATTCTTCTCTTTTTCCTCTCCTTCTCTCTCTTTTTCCTCTCTCTCTCTTCTCCCTTTTCTCTATCTTCTCTCCCCCTTTCATTCTTCTCTTTTCTCTTCCTCTTCTCTCTCTTTTTCCTCTCTCTTCTCCCTTTTCTCTATCTTCTCTCCCCCTCTTTCATTCTTCTCTCTTTTTCCTCTCCCTCTTCTCTCTCTTTTTCCTCTCGCTCTCTTCTCCCTTTTCTCTATCTTCTCTCCCCCTCTTTCATTCTTCTCTTTTTCCTCTCCTTCTCTCTCTTTTTCCTCTGTCTCTTCTCCCTTTTCTCTATCTTCTCTCCCCCTTTCATTCTTCTCTTTTTCCTCTCCTTCTCTCTCTTTTTCCTCTCTCTCTCTTCTCCCTTTTCTCTATCTTCTCTCCCCCTCTTTCATTCTTCTCTTTCCTCTCCCTCTTCTCTCTCTTTTTCCTCTCTCTCTTCTCCCTTTTCTCTATCTTCTCTCCCCCTCTTTCATTCTTCTCTCTTTTTCCTCTCCCTCTTCTCTCTCTTTTTCCTCTCTCTCTTCTCCCTTTTCGCTATCTTCTCTCCCCCTCTTTCATTCTTCTCTTTCCTCTCCCTCTTCTCTCTCTTTTTCCTCTCTCTCTTCTCCCTTTTCTCTATCTTCTCTCCCCCTCTTTCATTCTTCTCTTTCCTCTCCCTCCTCTCTCTTTTTCCTCTCTCTCTTCTCCCTTTTCTCTATCTTCTCTCCCCCTCTTTCATTCTTCTCTTTTTCCTCTCCTTCTCTCTCTTTTTCCTCTCTCTCTTCTCCCTTTTCTCTCTCTTCTCTCCCCCTCTTTCATTCTTCTCTTTTTTCCTCTCCCTCTTCTCTCTCTTTTTCCTCTCTCCCCCTTCTCCCTTTTCGCTATCCCCCTTTCACTTCTCTCTTTTTCCTCTCCCTGTTCTCTCACTCTTCTCTCTCTTTCCTCTCTGTCTCTCTTTTCTCTGTCTCCCTCTTCTTTCTCTTTTGCCTCCCTCCCCCCCCCCTCTCTTTCTCCCTGCACCCAGCTCTCCCGAGGTTGCTTTCATTACACATTGGCCTGCGATGGGATAAAAATAACTCCTGGCAAATGAAGCCCCAGGCATTGTGAGTGTGTGTGTGTGTGTGTGTGTGGTGCACAGCCGCACTGCAAGGGCAGAGCCCTCCTCGCCCCTCTTCCTTCTGGAAACAGCCAGGACAGCATTGTTGAGATGGGTTTTTCCGGCATCGATCCGGGCACGTTGGCGCCTAGTGGCGCCTGACGGAGGACAAAGAGATTCTCCTGTAATGAGAAATGAGGGGGGGGGGTTGATCATCATTGGGGGGGTTGGGAAGGAAATGCCCCCCCCCGAGACAGGCAGTCGTGCAAACTCCATTCGCCAAAAGCAGGTGGTCCTCGACGTACGACCGCCGAATCCCCGTCATTAAGCAAGGCGGTCATTAAGTGAGTCGTGCCCAAAATATATATATATATATTTTAGAAAATTTTTATTTTTTGGGTCGTGCATTTTTCAGCGAATCCCTGCTGTTGCGGGGGTCGTTAAGCGGAGCCGGCTTCCCCCCCCCATGGTCACTAGCGGGGGGGGTATCGCACGATCCGGGAACCCTTCGACCGTCATAAATACGAAACGGTTTCCAAGCACCACCCCCGTGTGGATCACGTCCGCCTGTGGGGGGGGAGGGGCGGGAGGGAAATGCCGGGAGGGTCATAAGTGTGAGGACAGGGCCGAAGTCACTTTGGGTTCGTTGTCGTGGCAACTTTGAGCGGTCGCTAAAGAGGGCGTTGTAAGCCAGGGACTTGCCTGTCTGTGCGATGGGAACGTCCCGGAGGGCGATCACGTGACCCTCACCTGAGACACTGCTATCCGGGCAAATCGGTGCCGATTTGCCAGTTTTGGTTGTGTTATGACCGTCATAAGTATGAGGACCGGATGTGACTCTCATTGTTCAGGTTGTTGAAAGGTCGAACCGTCCCTAAACGGACAGTGGTAAATCGGGGGACCCCCTGTACATTGGGGGAGACCCTCATAGAGTATCAGAGTTGGAAGGGACCTTGGAGGTCATCAAGCCCAACCTCCTGCTCAGACAGGATACCCTTACAAATGATAGAATATCAGAGTTGGAAGGGATCTTGGAGGTTATCTAGCCCAACCCCCTGCACAGACAGAAGACTCTTACAGAATCGTAGTAAAATAGACTTGGAAGGGACCTTGGAGGTCATCTAGCCCAACCCCTTGCACAGACAGAAGACTCTTACAGAATCGTAGTAAAATAGAGTTGGAAGGGACCTTGGAGGTCATCTAGTCCAGCCCCCTTCTCAAGCGAGAGACCGTTACAGAATCATAGAGTAACAGAGTTGGAAGGGACCTTGGAGGTCATCTAGTCCAACCCCCTGCTCAGGCAGCAGACCCTTACAGAATCATAGAGTATCGGAAGGGACCTTGGAGGTCATCTAGACCAACCCCCCCCCCACTCAAGCAGGCAAACTTACAGAATCATATCAGAGTGGGAAGGGACCTTGGACGTAATCTAGTCCAACCCCCCACTCAAGCAGGAGACCCTTACAGAACCATAGAGTAACAGCGTGGGAAGGAACCTTGGAGGTCATCTAGTCCAACCCCCCTGCTCAGAAAGGAGACCCTTACAGAATCATAGAGGGTCAGAGTTGGAAGGGACTGCGGAGGTCATCTAGTCCAACCCTCTGCTCAGGCAGGAGACGGTTATAGAATAACATGTTTGGAAGGTACCTTGGAGGTCATCTAGTCCAACCCCGTACTCAAGCAGGAGACCCTTACAGAATCATAGAGTTGGAAAGGACTTTAGAGGTCATCTAGCCCAACCCACGGCTCAGGCAGGAAACCCTTACACAATCATAGAGGGTCAGAGTTGGAAGTGGCCTTGGAGGTCATCTAGTCCAACCCCGTACTCAAGCAGGAGACCCTTACAGAATCACAGAGGGACAGAGTTGAAAGGGACCTTGGAGGACATCTAGCCCAACCCCCCACTCAAGCAGGCAACCTTACAGAGTCATATCGAAGTTGGAAGGGACCTTGGAGGTCATCTAGTCCAACCGCCTGCTCAGACAGGAGACCCTTACAGAACCATAGAGTAACAGCATGGGAAGGGACCTTGGAGGTCATCTAGTCCAACCCTCTGCTCAGACAGGAGACCCTTTCAGAATCATAGAGGGACAGAGTTGGAAGGGACTGCAGAGGTCATCTAGTCCAACCCCCTGCTCAGGCAGCAGACCCTTACAGAATCATAGAGTATCGGAAGGGACCTTGGAGGTCATCTAGTCGAACCCCCCACTCAAGTAGGAGACCCTTACAGAATCATAGAGTTGGAAAGGACCTTGGAGGTCATCTAGCCCAACCCACTGCTCAGGCAGGAGACCCTTAATCATAGAGGGTCAGAGTTGGAAGTGGCCTTGGAGGTCATCTAGTCCAACCCCATACTCAAGCAGGAGACCCTTACAGAATCATAGAAGAATACAGTTGTAAGGGATCTTGGAGGTCATCTAGCCCAACCCTCTGCTCAGACAGGAGACCCTTACAGAATCATAGAGGGGCAGAGTTGGAAGTGGCCTTGGAGGTCATCTAGTCCAACCCCGTACTCAAGCAGGAGACCCTTACAGAATCATAGAAGAATACAGTTGTAAGGGATCTTGGAGGTCATCTAGCCCAACCCTCTGCTCAGACAGGAGACCCTTACAGAATCATAGAGGGGCAGAGTTGGAAGTGGCCTTGGAGGTCATCTAG
The DNA here is from genome assembly GCA_039797435.1 of Crotalus adamanteus. Classification (NCBI taxonomy): domain Eukaryota; kingdom Metazoa; phylum Chordata; class Lepidosauria; order Squamata; family Viperidae; genus Crotalus; species Crotalus adamanteus. The sequence goes on from CM077936.1 coordinate 2,737,371, forward strand.
TCCAACCCCGTACTCAAGCAGGAGACCCTTACAGAATCATAGAAGAATACAGTTGTAAGGGATCTTGGAGGTCATCTAGCCCAACCCTCTGCTCAGACAGGAGACCCTTACAGAATCATAGAGGGGCAGAGTTGGAAGGGACCTTGGAATTTGCAGCCAGAATTCCCCGCTCTTGGCCAATGTAATTGTGATGCAAGGCCCGCCCCGTTTTTGTCAAGCAAAGCCCTGCCGTTGTTAAGCGAATCGTGGGGCCGTTAAGCGAACCTAGGCTCTCTTCTTTGACTCTGCTCTCCGCCAACGGGGATCGCCTGTTCCCAGGGCGCTGTAAGTACATTCCGGTTTGCCGAACGCTGGGACACGGATCCTGTGACCGACGGTCGTAAGAGCGAGGACCGGTCCTCGGTCGCTTTTCTCAGGGCCGTTTTGACTCGGAACGGTCGCGAAGCGGGCGGCTGTACGTGGAGGACCGCCTTGATCCCCCTCCCTGTCTCAAGCTGGTCTTGGGGGGGGGTCCATCTGGGACTCCCCCCCCCCCCGTACATGATGCTCAACCTTTGGAGCGGATAGAAACATGGACAGTCATGGGGCACCATCTGTCTCGCAGTCCCTTTGAAGAAAAGGCCCCAGGCTCCAGTGTTGTGGGGTTTTTCGTGTGTATGTGTGTGTGTTGTTGCTTGCGCTGTATATCGTGCAGCGCTGTATATCGTGCAGCGCTGGCAGCTGTCCGGGTGCAAAACAGACCCCCGTTTCAGCCGTGTCTTTCAGCCGGTGTCGTTCCTTTTGAACGTCAGGCCGTAAATCTTGCTTGAAACTTTTCAGGGCTTTTTCTGAATGGGGTCTTTTGTTACGCGCGCGCGCGCGCACACACACAGACACACACACAAAGGGGGAAGGATGGGGAGTTGAGGTCCTGGGGTGAAGAAGAAAGGAAAAGAGAGGTGTTGAGGGCCTCGGGCAAAGAAAAAAAGAGATTGGAGGTCGTCGGGAAAACGAAAAAAGAGATTGGAGGTCATTTGGAAAGGAAAAAGAGATTGGAGGTCCTCGGGAAGACGAAAAAGAAATTGGAGGTCATTTGGAAACGAAAAAGAGATTGGAGGTCCTCGGGAAGACGGAAAAAAAAGAGGATTTGAGATCCTGGGGGGGGGGGAGAAAAAAAAAGAAGCACCGAGGGTTTGAGGTCCTCGGTTACCGAAAAACAGAGATTGAAAGGTCAAGCGCTGTCATCCTCCTCTCCTCCCTCCCGCTTTCAAAAGACGACACAACCCAACACAAAACCTGGGGGAAACCCTTTGCAACGCACCCATTGTGTGAATCGGGAGAGACACCCTCCCACTCCCCCCGCCCAACCCGATCGTTTTTTTTTAAAAAAAAAAATGCAATTTGGGGCGAAGAACGTTGTTTGAAACGAGAGAGCATCGCATCGCTGCGAGCCGAGCGCAGGGGAGGTGGGTGGGGGCCCCTGGCGTGTCGTCACCACATCACGGTCGTCCGGCTGGCTTGGCGTTCCGCCTGGAAGACGGGCGAGGAGCGGCAGGCAGGCAGGCAGGCAGGCAGCGATGTCGCTCTCCAAGCAGCCCCCGGCCCCCCTCGCCGAATACAGCCAGCTGTGCAAAAGCCCTAACCCCGACGGCTTTTCGGACGCCTTCGCCCGCACGGGCACGCCGAAGGAATTTGCCGGCGGCGCTTTTGAGTGGCAGCGGACGGAAGGTAAGCTGAGCGCAATCGGGCTGCCCGTCCGTCAGGAGGGGGCCGGGGGAAAACCCCGGCTTCACCGACGAGGACAAGCTGTGTTTCTTCGAAGGGAAGCCGGAGAAGGGCCGACGGGAAAACGAGGCGCCGAGCAAGCTGTGTCAGCCAGCCTCGGGTCACCTTGAGAAGTGGACGTCGGTGGCGTCCGAAAGGAGCCGTTCCGGAGAGTGTCTGGGCGTCCTCGGTTTGACCGAGCCGGCCGGATGCCCGAGAGGATCTCCAATCCCGGAACCGAAGCGAGGGATCACGGATCAGGAGAAGGCAGGTGGGCCAACGTCGGGAGAGGCGGGTGGCCGAGGCGAGCCGGAGATCCCGGACGATCCCCCACGTCGCCCAAAGGAGCCGGAGAGCCCGGCGTGGAACCCCACTTTCGGCCCGCTTTTGTCCGAAGCTGCCGGACTGAAGAACGGAAGCCCGGTGGATCTTTTCCAGGATGGCTCTCGGCTAAGCGGTGTGGGGTCCGCCCCCCAGGTGGGACCGCCGACGACCACGGTCGAGCTGGCCCAGGACGCCTTCTCCGAGACGGAAGACGCGAGGTTTCTGTCCGAGCTGGAGGAAAAGCTGGACACGGCCGCCGCCACCCGCCGCGAGCGGCTTCCTCAGCCGGGGGGGCGCCCAGCGGAAGGCCATGCGCCGCGCCATGTCGGAGTGCTCCCACTTGTCCGTGCCCCCCCGCCCTCAACCTGGCGGACAAATATCCCGAGCCGGTCACTGTCGCCGAACGGGAGTCCCCGCAGAGCGCCGCTCCTCCCAGCGTCCGCGCGCCGTCTCGTAAAGCGAGCGTCCCAATGAAAAGGTCGGCCACCCTTTCCGAGGAACAGGCTTCGGCCCAGCGCCTCGGTCCGGATAAGGCCGCCCCCCTCTGCCCGGTGGTGAAGGAGCCTCTGGAGGAGGAGGAGGAGAACGACGAGGACGGCCGTCTCCTCAAGAGAGAGCTGGGAAGTCCCGGCTCGTTCTACTCCAAACTGGAGCTGATTCCAGAGAATGGGAAAAAAGGAGAGCGAGGCGAGAGAGCAGCTCAAGAGAGCGAGGGCGCCCCGTTTAGCGGCGCCATCCCTGCCGTGGAGGCCGGTCGAGGTTCTCCAAGGCTGGGCCCCGAGGCTTCTCCAGGTATCCTCGCCGCTCCGTCCGCCCGGCCGGGAGGAGAGAAACCCGAGGATAGTAGGTTACTCGCTGTTGTTGTTTTCCCCACGGGAGGGTAAGCGAGAATTTGCAAACAGACGTGGGTCTGTTTGTTGTCGAAGAGGCTGAACAATAGAAACCAGTTGGCTGGGGAAGGGGATGGGGGGGGCTGCCAAAAGACCCTCCCCCGGGTTGCAATCACCCTTCTTTCTACACATAGACACACACACACACACACACACACACACACACGATAAGGGTTTGTTGCAAGAGACAAACGGGGGGGGGGGGGACTTCAAAATCGGCATTGGTGAAGTTTGCATGCTGCGGTGGGTGTGAGGGGGGCGAGGTGATTGTGTCTTGCTGACTGCAAAGGGTTTTTTGTGTGAGTGTTTGTGTGTGTGTGTGTGTGTGTGTGTGTGTGTGTGTGTGTGTGGAGGCAGAGCACAGCTCCTAATGAGGCCAGCCCAGCCCTTCCCTGCTGTTCTGCCTAACCGGGATGACAGCTGTCATGGTGGCTAGGCTGAATGGGGTGTCCATCTTTCTCCCCCCCCCCGCCCATCCTTTCTGAGCGGAAAGCCGGTCAAGTTTCTAGACCTCAAGAACATGTTGGCCGACCTTGTTGGGAGGCGGAAATGGGCAGCCCAGAGACGAAAATCAAGAAGAAAAGCTAGCTAGCTTGCTTCCTTCTTTCCTTCCTTCCTTCCTTCTTTCTTTTTTTCTTCCTTTCTATCTTCCTTTCTTTCTTTCTTTCTTCCTTCCTTCCTCCTTCGTTTCCTTCCTTCCTTTTCCTTCCTTCTTTCCTTCCTTCCTTCCTTCCTTTTTTCTTTTTTCTTCCTTTCTATCCCTTTTTTCTTTCTTCCTTCCTTCCTCCTTCGTTTCCTTCCTTCCTTTTTCTTCCTTCCTTCCTTCTTTCCTTCCTTTTTTCTCTTTTTTCTTCCTTTCTATCTTCCTTCCTTCCTTCCTCCCTTCCTTCTTCCTTCATTTCCTTCTTTCTTGCTTGCTTGCTTTCTTCCTTCGTTTTTTCCTTCCTTTTTTCTTTCTTTCTTCCTTTCTATCTTCCTTCCTTTTCTTTCTTTCTTCCTTCCTTCCTTGCTCCCTTCCTTCCTCCTTCATTTCCTTCTTCCTTCCTTCCTTCCTTCCTTCATTTCTTTCCTTCCTTTTTTCTTTCTTTCTTTCTTCCTCTCTATCTTCCTTCCTTTTTTCTTTTTCCTTCTTTCTTTCTTTCTTTCTTTCTTCCTTCCTTCCTTCCTTCCTTCCTTCCTTCCTTCCTTCCTCCTTCGTTTTCTTCCTTCCTTTTTCTTCTTTCTTTCCTTCCTTCCTTTTTTCTTTCTATCTTTTTTCTTCCTTTCTATCTTCCTTCCTTCCTTTCTTCTTTTTCCAAACCCGGTTTGTGCAGATCCGGGCTTGTTTTTGTTTTGGTGGCTTCTGAATGCCGACTTTTGGCTATCATTTGTGGTTTAGCGTTTGAGGCATTTTTTTCTGTGTGGGATCCCTGGGAAAGTTTTGGGAGGGGGGGGAATGAGACCAAAGTCCGCCATTTCGTTCCCATCCGTGAAGTCGCTTCCCGGAGGAGTTTGAACCGGTCCTGGCTCTTGTTTCAAAGAGCGTCGGTCCCTGTTTAGTGACCTGCTCGCTCTAAAACGAGGCTCCGTGGAGATATTGTGCTCCCCCCCCCGTTGTGTGTGTGTGTGTGTGTGTGTGTGTGTGTGTGTGTAGGACCTGAGCAACTAGGAAGCTAGGGAGGAGACCTCTGAATGGTGGGAATTGATGGGGAGAAAGTAAAAACGGTTGCGTTGATAGAAACAGAATCTTGGGACATTTTCCTTTTCTTTCTTTCTTTCTTTCTTTCTTTCTTTCTTTCCTTCCTTCCTTCCTTCCTTCCTTCCTTCCTTCTTTCTCCCTGTGTCCCTTCCTTCCTTCCTTTTGGTTTCTCCTTTCCTCCTTCCCTTCTCTCCTTCCCCTTTCCTCCCTCCTTCCTTTCCTCCCTGTTTCCTTCCTTCCCTTCTTCCCTCTTCCTTAGTTTCTCCTTCTTTTTTCTTCCTTTCCTTCCTCCCTCGTTCACTCCCTCCCTTCCTCCTCTCCTTCCTCCCTCCCTCCTTCCTTCCTCCATTTTCCTTCTCTCCTTCCTCTTCCTCCTCCTTCCCTTGCTTCCTTCTTCCTCCCTGTTTCTCCTTCCTTCCTATCTTCCTGTTTCTCTCCTTCCTCTTTCCTTCTACCCTCCCTTCCTTTTTCCTCCGTTTCCCTTTTTTTCCGTCCTTCTCTCTTCCTCAGTTTCTCCTTCTTGTTTTTTCTTCCTTTCCTCCCTCCCTCCCTCGCTCCCTCCCTTCCTTCTCTCCTTCCTCCCTCTTTCCTTCCTCCTTCCTCCGTTTTCCTTCCTTCCTTCCCTCTTCCTCAGTTTCTCCTTGTTTTGTCTTCCTTTCCTCCCTCCTTCCTTTCCTTCTACTTCTTTCCCTTCCTCTTCCTTTCTTCCTCCCTCCCTCCTTTCCTCACTTTCTTCCTCTCCTTCCTTTCCGCTCTCTCTCCCTCCTTTCCATCCTTTCTCCCTTTCCTCTCTTCCTTCCCTCCTTCCTTCTTTCCTTCCCCACCCTCCCTTCTTCCTTTCCTTCCCCCTTCCTTCCCTCCCTCCCTTCTTTCTTCCCTTTCTTCCTTTCTCCTTCCTTCCTTCCCTCCCTTCCTTTCTTCCATTCCTTCCTTCCCTCCCTCTCTCCTTCCCTTCTTTCTTGACTTTCCTTCCTCCCTTTCTCGCCCTCCCTTCTTCTTTTCCTTCCCCCTCCCTCCTTCCCTTCCCCTCCCTCCCTCCCTTCTTTCTTCCTTTCTCCTTCCTTCCTTCCTGCGTCTCCCTTTTCTTTTCCTTCCTTTCCGCCCTCTCTCCCTCCTTTACGTCCTTTGTCCTTCCCTCCTTTCTTCTATTCCTTCCTTCCCTCCTTCCTCCTTTCCTTTCCTCCCTCCCTTCTTTCTTCCTTTCTCCTTCCTTCCTTCCTGCGTCTCCCTTTTCTTTTCCTTCCTTTCCGTCCTCTCTCCCTCCTTTACGTCCTTCCTCCTTCCCTCCTTTCCTTTCTTCTATTCCTTCCTTCCTTCCCCTCTCTCCTTCCCTTCTTTCTTGACTTTCCTTCCTCCTTTTCTCGCCCTCCCCTTCTTCCTTTCCTTCCCCCTCCCTCCTTCCCTTCCCCTCCCTCCCTTCTTTCTTCCCTTTCTCCTTCCTTCCTTCCTGCGTCTCCCTTTTCTTTTCCTTCCTTTCCGCCCTCTCTCCCTCCTTTACGTCCTTTGTCCTTCCCTCCTTTCTTCTATTCCTTCCTTCCCTCCCTCTCTC